>JAJKFI010000111.1:0-23708 GCA_029204185.1 Lerista edwardsae | reverse complement strand
CACACACACACACACACACACACACACACACACACACACACACACACCAAAGTGTATTCAAATACGAAGTGTGAACCCTTTTATTTATAAAACAGAAACGCTAGCATTTGTTTTGATGCGGAGTTTGTATGTTAATATACAAGGTAAAAGTTTCACCTTTAGATGAAGTTCTCTCCCTCCCCCCTCTCTCCCCGCTGTTCTTGACAATGAAATTTCTAATTATTATTATTTGGAACTAAATTTATGCAAATCTTGATATGCAGAACTCCTGACAAAAGATGGAATAGCAGCTTGCACTATTTGAGATATGTTTTGTAATAAAAAGGAGTTACAGCCTGATCTGCTTCTCACCCACACTCTGAACGTACCACCGATTCAGGGTGTCATAAAGAGTACCATAAAATGTTGCTAGTCCTCACCATGGGAAGAGCATCGCCTGTGAGCTCCAGGTGTTTAGTTTCGCTGCAAGTGGCAGGAAGCCTTTACAGGGCAGGAGGAGGCAGGAAGGGGGTGGACTGGGCGGGGGAGAATGGATTGTAAGGTGGGCTGGGCCTGGGAGCAGGGTGGAGATGGCAGTAGAGACCGCCACTGAATCCTATACCATCTCCTGAGCCTGGAAATCACAGGTGCAGCTTCAAGTAGACTCATTTGGACCGCTGTAGTTAACACAGGGAACAGTGATGTCATTCAGGGGGAACGGACCAGAACGGGCGTTCCGGATCCTAACGCGCTCCGTGGCTGGTTCTGGGTTCCTGACAAATGCCAATCAAAAGTGAGTTCCTGTTCCTAAATCATTTGAATGACACCACTGACAGGGAACCAAATGGACTCCCTTAACTGGAGGAGACATCCATGACTACCCCCCCCCCAAAAGAATGCAGCACATGCTCCAGTGAAGCAGCTGGATTGGTTGGGGGGGATTTAGTTAGTATAGGGATGTAAGACTATCTTTACAAATGCTATACTATCCACATAACTATAATAGGACAAACTATTGCGTACACATGAATTTAAGACCTTTAAATATGAGATAAAATATTTTAAATGAATATTCATTTAAAATATTTATATACAGTATATCTTAAAATATAAATAAATAAATAAATAAATAAATAAAGGGATGTCTACCTTACTTGGGATAATAAACTAGAGGATATGTTGTTAAAAATAGTTACATTTTCTCTTCAGCTGTCAATGCATCTTCATTAACCACAGTACTAATCACATGCATAGAAACCTGAATATGAAGTAAAACAGTGTTTTCCCCCCAAAGTATAAAAGTGTTGTATGAATGAATACCTGATAAGATGCTATTATGATGCTATTATGGGAAGTACTGTCATCCATCCACCCATCTACGCACGCATCATAGTTAACTTTTATATAACATTTCAAGTGTTCAAAATGCTTTATGTATCTTGCAATGGTATACTGTAATGGATAAGATCCTGAGCTTTGAATCGGAAAGTCCCTGTCTTGAATTTTGCCTCTGCCACTAATATGCTGTGCCATAGAGAAGCCACTTTCCCTCAGCTGCCGTTCTGCAATATGAATATAATAAAGGTCAAACAGACATTAAATCCACATTTGCTTCCCAGGGCACAATCCTAACTTGGGCAGGTGCAGGTAGGCCGGCCAGCCTGTACTGCATCCTATCCAAGTTAGGAGATGGCAGCAGCTTAGCCCTGGTGTAAGCCGCATGCAACCCAATAGAACTGCTCAGATCTGTGCCTGCAAAATTGCAGGCACACGTCTGAGCCTCCCATAGCAGCCCGAATTGAGGCCACGTGGGAGAGGGACAGGGCCTTGGATGCAGCCTAATGACCGTATCCAAACACCCCCCTCCCCAGGTCACCCCGCCCGCAGGAATGCCCTCTCCCCACCCCATTCCGCCCCCCTTCCCCCCAGAAATGGCCCTGCTCTGGCCGTACTTGGCCGGTGTGGGACCGGCTGACTCGGGTATCATGGCAGTGCTTCTGGGCCGACACAGCTGCCTATGTTGGCCCTGTGCCAGAAGTGTTGGTGTGAAAGTGCTTTATGGCACTTTCACAACACAGCAGGGCCAATGCAAGCATCTTGTGGCAGCCCCTAAGGCACACTTGGATTGCACCCCCCCATTCTTTTAAAAATTAAATCCTGCAATAATTTGCTTTCATCGTGGTTCATTCAAGCTGCATTCAATACCAAGTTCTCTGCTGATTCTCCAATCACAAATCAGGTATTTCCAGTGAAGTCTAGATGCGGGTCAAGAAACTGAAACTCAAGATAAGATGGATCCTGGTCAGTAAGGAATTCTGATGAGGGAATTGGGTTTCCACCTGCTTTGGCTGAAGGGCCTAAAGGACTATCTCTCACTATACCTGCCTGTGCTCTAAGGTCATCAGGGGAGGATCTCCTGTGCATTACACTAGTTTTAGCAACATGATTGGTGGGCATGTGGCAGAAAATGTTCTCTCTAGCAGCATCCTGGTTATGATATTCCATGTCCTGAGACATCTGCCTGGCCCTGTTTTGTACTGCTTAAAGGCTCTCCTAAGGTGACTTTTGATCCGGCCTGACGTTCCTGTAGTTTTATTTTGCCTTTAATCTTCTCTATTGTTTTAGTTGCTTTATACTGTGGATTTTAGACTATGCTGTAAGTGTATGTGGGAAATGCAGAATATAAATATTCTAAATAGTATCAGCTAAATGAACATTTAACACAATACATTACTGAAACGTGTCCACATATGCTCAAGAATACAATGATCTTGGCAAAACAGTGAATGTGTGATTGTACAGCCACACACACAGAACACACAAAAGAGACTACAGAAATGTAGAGACACATGCAACAAGAGAACCAGAAGATTAGTCAATCAAATGGGAACCCCATAATTAGAGAAGTAATTAACATTGCATGGATTTGACCCGAATACTGACCTCTGTCACAGGGTTATTGTAAGCATTAGAATATATAGTCTCTTGTAGGAATGCCTAGTATCATCATTATTGTCTTACTAATGTTGTATAAAAATTACATGTACCCACCAAGACACCCCACAGTTGGCTTCACTTTAGAAGATCACAACCAGTCAGTCTTGATTTGATGATTTTTGATCTTGATCATGAAGGAGTGCTTCATATTCCCATCCCACCCCTACCATCTCAGAATGAAGACATGATATAGGGATTTATCTATGGGCCACAATTTTTTTAGAAAATAAGTCTGATCTCTCTGTGACTAAAGCCAATTCTACTCCTCCCCCATAGTGCATACTGAATACCAAGGCAAATACTAAGACCTGCCATTCCTGTCAATCATCTTGGCTGGCTGATGCCATCATAGGAACAACACTGAAACTGCTCAACACTGAAACTGTGGGAACAGCTGCATGCAGGGGAGGCTCATTAAGTATCATTCACTGAACTGGTGTTTGGATCAATGAGACTGTCAAGCCGCTCACCCCCGCCCCAGTTCCCAGTTCCCACCTCATTGAGCTATGAGAGTTTGGTTCAAGTTTGGTTCAATAATGTTTTCCCAAATAGTATTCATTTAGGTGCTTCTGGCTGTTTTCCTTAGGCCTTTCTTTTTCTTAAAACCCATAATGAATAAGTGTGGGGTCCATATATAGCAAGCCTCTACTGCTTGACACTGTAGAATAGGTGAAAAAAGTTTCGGTCCTTTGACCAGTTTATGAAAAGAACTAAAACATTCCTATTAAGACCCAACAAAGCCTGCCCTGCTCATTCCAAAAGAAGCTCAGTGCTGTCTCCTTGGCATTTAGCACGGAGTCCTATGTAGTGCAACCATACGCTCCCTCAATGACCATGCTACACCAGACAATGTTGATAAGTGAATTCTACACACCACTGCTCAGTGGGTAAAAGTAAAGCCATCTCCTATGTTCAGTGGCAGGCATGAGAATAAAATATGTATGTAGAACTATATAAACAGAATTGTCCACTTCATTATACAGAATTGCTTGAATTCAAGCCAGTTTAGACATATTGAATGGAGCCGTATCTATGCATTTCTCTCAACTTTTCAGAATGTGCTCATGGGCACAAACTCTCCCTGCGATTGGTTTTTGCATCACTGATGACAGGGAGAGTGAGGGGTGGGTCTGTTATCAGAGCACTGTAGAGATAGTTTATACACATTCATCTTAACAAGGCAGACAAATTGCCTTAGGGCTAGAAATTATATTTGTTTCAATCCAGGGAGCTGCAGTTCATTGCAGTTGAAAAATGAGGCATTATGCGCCACACGTTAATCATGTGGGATGACTTTTGTGGATGACGGTTAAAATGGCCACAAAAGTTGCTGTTACAACAATGGTAACTCATCTATGTACTAGGTACAAATGGCGACTTAAAATGAGCAAACGTATATAGTGGTGGTCCTACCATTATGAGAGCAAAGGCCCTGTGTGCCACTCTGGTGGAGTGGGAGGGGGCGGCAGTGAGGTGGCCTTGCCTCTCACAGAAGCGAACCACGGGAGTGGCGTTCGGCCTACCTGCCAGCCCTTGCCCCTGTATGGCTCCAAAATGGAATCTGGCATGGTGTAGGGGCAGGGCGGGGTGGGACAATGGTGGGGGGGGGCAGCATTCCTTGCCTCACGGCGGCCCCTTGGCTGGGTCCGCACCTGAACATATACCTAGATACGCTTTACAGTGGTTTAAGTGAAGGAAAGCCAACTCAAAATAGTATAGCTTTAGAACCCATAATTAAAACCATCGAACAGTGATTATCTTTTCTGCCATGTTGAAAAAAAATCTGTATCTTTTTGATGAAACGATTTTATAATGGTAGAAAATACCATGAAATGAACAGAGAAATAATTCGCTTGTACTTTTGATACCAAAGTAATGTAACTGAATAATATTTCAAAGTCATAATAAGGAATTAGAAAGTAAGTGATGAAAATATTTCTGTGGGAAACAACCTTACCTCTTCAGCATTCTCCACCTGTGAATTTAACTGGTTTCCTTCATTGCCTGTGAAAGGTACATCAGACTTCTCACTAGTAAGGATATTGTCTACGATCTATATATTGGGTGTCAGGAAGGCAAACTCATTTTTCCTGGACTCTGAAGACACACAAAGCTGATAGGAATAAGGCAAAGTCCCATCTTCAAAATTTGGTGGAAATATAGCACCATTCTTGGCATGGGGAACAGGACCAAAGCACTGGAGGAATCTGGGATTATCTGACCGTCGGACCTTCATCATAATGGCAACAATCACTGTCAAGAGGAACAAGAAGGAGATCAAAGCCAAGGCCAGCACCAAGTAGAACTGGAGGTCAGATTGGTACCCTGAGTCTATGGATTGGATTTTCATTTCTGGAAGGGCCTCCTGAAAGTTCTCAGCAAACACCAGGTTCAGAGTGATGGTGGCAGAGAGAGATGGCTTCCCATTATCCTTCACCACAACGACTAGTCTCTGTTTCACAGCATCTTTCTCCACAAAAGGTCTTGCTGTCCTGATCTCCCCAGTGTGAGAACCAACAGTGAAGAGCCCTGGCTCAGTGGCCTGAGTCAGGTGGTAGGAGAGCCAGGCATTGTGGCCAGAATCAGCATCCACGGCCACCACTTTTGTGACCAGATAACCAGTCTCTGCTGAATGCGGCACCATCTCAAACATGGCTGAGCCTTTGGCCTCTGGTGAAGGGGACAGGATTCGAGGGCTGTTATCATTCCGATCCAGAATAAACACCCTCACTGTGACATTGGTGCTGAGAGGGGGAGAACCACCGTCTTGGGCCTTCACTTGTAGTTGAAACTCTCTAAACTGTTCGTAGTCAAAGGATCGTTGGGCATAGATGGTGCCAGTCTCAGAATTAATGGAGATATACGAAGAGATGGGAAGGTCCTCAATGTTGCTCTGGAGGATGGTATACGTGATTCGAGAGTTTTGGTCCAGATCTGGATCTGAGGCTTTGATGCTGAAAATGGAGGCACCAGAAGGATTGTTTTCTGGCACATAGATGGTGTATAAAGGCTTCTCAAAAGCAGGGGAATTGTCATTGATATCCAAGATCTGTAACAAAATGGCTTTGTGTGTGGTCAGTGGTGGGATTCCTTTGTCAGTGGCTGTGATTGTAATATTATATTCAGAGTTTTTTTCTCGATCTAATGGACTGTCTGTCTGGAGCTTGTAGTAGTTGTTCGATGATGGAAAAATCTTGAATGGAAAATGTTTGTGTATATAGCAAGCCACTTTTCCATTATCTCCAGAATCTTCATCGTTTACATTGATCAGAGCAATCAAAGTTCCAGGTGAAGAATCTTCAGGAACTGGGCTGAACAAAGATGCTAACGTCACCTCCGGTGGGTTATCATTGGTATCGAGAACACTTATTTCAACGTTGCAGTGTGTCACTAATCCACCTCCGTCTTTTGCTTCTACTGTCATGGTGTATTCTTTTGTTTCTTCAAAGTTCAACAGCCCAGCAAGAGTGACTGTACCCATAACTGGATCCAAACTGAATATTTTGTGACTATTTGCTCTTATATTGCTGAAATGATATCTGATTTGGGCATTTGTACCTTCATCATTATCAGAGGCTGTAACCCGGAGCACAGTGGATCCAAGAGGAGCATTTTCAGGCATACTGACCTTGTAAACCTCTTGACTGAAAACTGGTGGATTGTCATTGGCGTCAGTTACATTAATCCATATCTGGGCAGTCCCAGTTTTTTTAGGTTCACTGCCATCGAGGGCTGTAAGGGTCAAGTGAAGGGAGTGTTCACTTTCCTGATCTAATTGTTTCTGCAGTATCAGTTCTGCATATTTATTTCCATCTTTTCTTTCTTTCACTTCCAAAGTGAAGTAGGGATTAGAACTAAGCTGGTAATTCTGGAGAGAATTTGTCCCAATATCAGGATCTTCAGCTTTGTCCAGGAGAAATCGGGTGCCTGGCAAAGTAAGTTCACTTGTCTCCAAGTTGATATTGTCATTGATAAATTGTGGCGCATTATCATTGATATCTTGAATTGCTACAGTTGTGTGGAAAATATTCAGTGGGTTTTCTACTACCACTTCAAAGTTAACAAGGCAGATTGGAGTTGTGTCACATATTTCCTCCCTATCTATCCTGTCATTTACATAGAGGTTTCCATTCTCTGCATTGATTCTGAAATACTGCATTTTAGCCACAGAAACAACATGCAGATTGCGCTTTGTCAGTTCTCTGGCATTCAGTCCCAAATCCTTAGCCAGATTCCCCACCAGAGAACCCTTTGCCATCTCCTCAGGTATTGAATACTGAATCTGGTCTGAGGCAGCCTGGCAGAAGAATGGGGATAGTAAGAGAAGCAGTACTTGCCATCTGAGTGGTCTGCCATTCTTGGTGTGCCTTCTGTCCATTTGGATCCCAGAGATATTAGTTGCCTGCTTTTTTCAGCTTGTGTGAGCTGGTAAAATTTTTCACAGGATGGAGGATATCTCAGTAAAAGAAGAATCAATTGCCTTTCCACTTGTGCTGTGAAGAGTCCGTCTGTCTTCCTTGTTTTATTTCCAGCAAGATTAGTATGTGCTTGTGTTTGCCTGATCTGTATAGTACTGATGGAGCACTCTATAGAAACATTACTGGATCTCCAGTCTCTCTTTAGGTACCATGTTGGCCAACAGTGACACTCTGAGGCTCAGACAGAGAACTGCAAGGAATGTTTCTTAACCAATTTAAAACAGAAATGTAGCCTGGATGTGACTATATTTTGGTGTTGTGGGAACAAACATGCTTGGAATGCATTTACTTGAATCTGTGTTGAATATCTGGGAACACTTTCTAGAGAAGGCCCTTGATTTCAGATTTAGTTTAAATAAGGTCTATGTGACTT
Organism: Lerista edwardsae; assembly: GCA_029204185.1. Taxonomy (NCBI): domain Eukaryota; kingdom Metazoa; phylum Chordata; class Lepidosauria; order Squamata; family Scincidae; genus Lerista; species Lerista edwardsae. The sequence continues at coordinate 15,881 of JAJKFI010000111.1, read as the reverse complement.
GCATTTGGTCTGGGTAGGCTGGATTCTAATGTATAGGAAAAAAAGTGTGACAACAAAAAAATCTAAAGCACATGAGTGCACAAAAACACAGTCTTTCTTTTTTTTAACTTTACCATATCTTTCTTTACCATGTCTTTTTTTTTTACTTTACCATGTCACTTGTGTCAGCTGTATGTCATCATTTTACATAGATTGCCAGTTTCCCTTTGCTGCCTTATCATCATGGAGGTGCATGAAGGTGCCCCAAAGAAGTATGCAATTGTGTCATACAAATGTGTGGCATATTTGGTGGCAGTGAAAGCAAGGGGCAACCAGAACTACACCTTGTGACTGTTAAATGGATGCAGTTGTTGAGCAGCCAGCAAGGCCCAATGCAGCACAATGACATAATAAGCACTGTGTCTATTCAAGTTTCTGCATCATACCCCGCCATTGTGGAATACATAGCCCGCTCACCTCTCTCGTTGTGACTCAGGTGTGGCAGCCACAAAATACATTCAATCCCCTACCTCTGGTATGAGCTGCTACTGTCCCTATCCAGATACTTATAAGAGAGGTTGTCACTGAGAAATCCAGAGAAAGTAGTCTGAGAATATGAATACAGATGCTGCTATCTATTACGTCCAACCATTGGACCAAGCCACTACTATCAATTTTGACTGGCAGAGGGCTCTAGCAGGTTTCATGAAGTAGTTTTTCCCCAGGCCTGCTACCCAAGTTCCCTTTTAAACTGGATATACAGGCAGAAGCAGATCTAAGGGAGGGCAAAGCTCTAAGTTTTGCAAGAAGCCTTACCTTGCAGTGGATATCACTCCTCTCCTGCACCGTTTTAGCCAATCCTCACAGGGAAAAGCAACATCTTGGTGTTGCTTACTGGCTACAGCAGCAAGGGAGAGGAGGGATTTACATGACAGGGTAAGGCTTCTTGCAACACTTAGAGCTTTGCCCTCCCTGTAGATCCGCCTCTGTATACAGCGGACTGAACCTGTAACAGTCTGCATGCAACGCACTGGATGTCCTAAACTGCAGATAGCAAGGAGGAAGTAAGAACTGAATTGCCCCAGACTTTATGTACTTCCTATTACGGTTTATCTCATTTTTCCTCCGAGGAGCTCAGGGCAGCCGAATTATAGTATGTGATCCTCACAATCATCCTGTGCGATAGGCTACTTGAGGTGGGGATTTGACCAAAGTCACCTTCATGGATGATTGGAGATCAAAACCCAGGCACCCTGGTCTAACAGCATCTACTACACCACAGGCTGGAGACATACCACTTTCTCAAGGGCATCAGAGTTAAATTATTGTCACAATACACATTAAAAGTATTCTTGATATCTATACATATGTAAATCGTATTATGTTCCTACCTCAGATACTATTTTCTCCTCTACTGTATATTCTTTTTAGCTGATCAAACATATATTGATATCAATATACATAAGCCGTCTGCTTTTAAAAAAAGTCCAAAGTGAAAATTATGTGGATAACAACTAAAAAAACAAAAGTTTAATTTTTCTTAATAACAATATGTTAAAATTTGTTTTAAACACCATTGTCTACATGGTAGAGAGGCAGCTCACCTGGATATTGACTGAATCCTCATTACTGCTGTTAATATCTTCAGCAATGAGGATAGGATCCTTTAGTTCATGAGTTTGTTGATTGGTCAAAGTATTGGAAAAATCTGCCTTGGAGATGTTAAACTGACTTTTTCTCGAGTCGGTGGTGAGAGAGACCTCATGGCAATAAGACTGCAGAAAAGCTCGCACGCCATCAATACCTACAAACTGTGAGACTGGAATACCACTAATATTCACACTCCCAGAGTCACACAGCTCTGAATTTCTCCACTTGTGCAACCTGATGGCCAGTAATACAAGGAGGAAGGTGAAGAACAAGCAGGAGACAAAAGCCACAGCCACCACCAGGTAGAAGGTGAGGTCAGACTGGGGCTCTACAGGGGCTGAGATGCTGCTCAGGTCTGAGAGGATTTCAGGGATGCTGTCAGCCAGCACCACAGTCACAGTGACTGAGGCAGACAGAGGGGGCTGCCCATTATCCTTCACTAAAACCACCAGGCTTTGCTTGAGGACATCCTTTTCCAGGAAGAACCGGGTTGCCCTGATTTCCCCAGTGTGGAGTCCTACAGTGAAGAGTCCTGGCTCTGTGGCCTTGACCAGCTGATAGGAGAGCCACCCGTTCTGGCCAGAATCTGCATCCACAGCCACCACCTTAGTGACCAGGTAGCCTGGCTCAGAGGAGCGAGGGGCCAGCTCTACCCCAGTGGAGCCATCAGTGGGAGGGGAAGGGTACAGGATCTCTGGGGTATTGTCGTTCTGATCCAGGATGAAGAGAGTCACTGAGACGTTGGAGCTGAGTGGTGGGGAGCCTCCATCTTGGGCCTTGACCTGGAATGGAATTTCCTGAAATTCTTCATAATCAAAGGAAAGCAGGCTGTAGACAACTCCCGTCTCAGAATTAATAGACAAATAGGAAGATATAGGGGAGCCCCTGATGTCTCCCTCAATAATGGAATATGTTACTCTGGAGTTCTCCCCCCAGTCTGGGTCATCTGCCTTCAGGGAAAATACGGACGCCCCTCTTGGGTTGTTCTCCATTAAATAAGTAGCATAACCTGACTGCAGGAAGCGAGGAGGGCTGTCATTGGTGTCCAAAATCTGGAGGGCAATAACAGTAGATGTAGAGAGTTGAGGTGTCCCGTGGTCTGTGGCTGTGACCGTGACGTTGTAGGCTGCCACCTGCTCCCTGTCCAGGCTTCTAGTTGTCACCAAACTGTAGTAATTGCCGTAGGATGTTTTCAGCTGGAAGGGGAGGTTGCTGGGGACAGAGCATGTGACTTTTGCATTGTCTGCTGAGTCTTGATCCTGCACATTTAAAAGGGCTATTGCAGTTCCTGGTGGAGAATCCTCAGGGATAGAGCTAATCAGTGATGTGATGGTCAGTTTTGGTGCATTATCATTGACATCAGTAACCAATATAATGAGTGTTGTTCTGTCCAATAGACCTCCACCATCTTGGACCTGGGCCTGAATTTCATGAAATTGAGACTCCTCATAGTCTAAGTTTCCTATAAGTGTTATGTCCCCTGTGTTTGAGTCCAAGTGGAAAATCTGGGAAGCTTTGGGTGTGATCTTCCGGAATGAATATTTTAGTTCTTTGTTGGTTCCTTCATCTAGGTCAGTGGCTGTTAATACAATCACTGTGGACCCTATAGGAATATCTTCCCTAACATTCACTTTATAATTAGGTTGACTAAAAACAGGTGCATTGTCATTAGCATCCAGAACTATCACTTGGATCTGCACAGTCCCGGTTCTGATGGGATCTCCGCCATCATATGCTGTGAGGACCAGATTGTGATCAGCTTCCTCCTCACGGTCCAGAGGCTTTTCCAGCACTAATTCAGTGTATTGTCTGCCATCAGCCATTGTTTGCACATTGAGAGAAAAATGACTGTTGCTGCTAAGCTTGTATCCCTGGAGAGAATTGCTTCCCAAATCAGGATCTTGAGCATCATGGAGGGGAAATCGGGATCCCACAGCTGTATTCTCACTGATATTTATCAGTATCATCTCTGCCTGGAAGGTGGGAGCATGGTCATTAGTATCAGTGATTTCCACTTCTACTCCATAAATTGTCATTGAATCCCCAATTATAATCTCAAAATTCAAGGTACACTTCTCCATCTGACCACACAACTTCTCTCTGTCGATTCTCTCCATGGTATGCAAGTGGCCAGTCTTATAGTTCAAAGTAAAATACTGAGTCCTACCTGGGGAAATAATGCGGACTCCGCGGTCTGAGAGCTCCTTTGCTTCCAGTCCCAGATCCTTTGCCATGTTCCCCACCAAAAAGCCTTTCTCTGTTTCCTCGGGAATGGAGTAATGAATCTGCCTGGCCATGGCTTGGCAGATGGTTGCAAAGAGCAAGCAAAAGGCAGCTCCCCTTTTGCATCCTTGGAGAGATTTTGCTGTTGCCATCCTTGGTTTGTGGATAAGTCAGTGAGGAGGAGATTTCTGTTTCAGGATCACCAGAAAGTGTAAAAATAATTCTTCCTGAGATAACGTTGGCTTGCCGTGAAGATTCCTAATGCAAATATGCTCAGTGTGTGTCTGATCTCTCATCACGTTCAGCTCTGAGGCAGTTGATCTCCAAAGGCTGGATTTCTCAGCCTTGGTTGGTGAACAGCGACACTCAGAGTCTCAGTTGTTAATTGCACACAATTCTTATGTTCTCCTGCTTGGATTTTCATGCTATATCTGACTCCATAAAATTACTTTTTATATTGTGTTAAATATATTACATTGCAACAACCAACCAATAAATTATTGTATCCATACAGTACAGCAGAATCTGTTGTCAAAGAATGATTAGATGCAGTTATTCATACAGCATTTCCTATATTTCTTGTTAATATATAATAGTATTTTAACCTCCACATTCTAGTTTACTGGTGGAAATGGACATTCTGCATGAAGCTGCCTTTCTTTGTTTCCAATGCCAATGTTTTTCTGCATAATATTGATGAGAGTGTGAAGCAATAAAGCAGGATGAGGCTATTTTATTTATTTATTTATTTAAGAAATTTCTACCCCGCCTTTCCTCTGCCAAGGCAGATGTCCAAGGCGGCTTACAATATTAAAAAGGATAAAAATAAAATATAACAGTTAACATTAAAAACAGTTAAAAACAGTATTAAACAATAAACAATCAAGATTAAAAAACACAAACAATTTAAAAACAATTAAAAAATAAAATAAGACACAAGCCCCGTGGATCATAATAACCAGCCAGCCAACCTGTCAGCAATTAAAAGCTTTTTGGAATAAAAAGGTCTTCAGCCCCCGCCGAAATGTAAACAGAGAGGGAGCAGTTCTCAATTCGAGGGGAAGGGTGTTCCAGAGTTGGGGGGCCACCACCGAGAAGGCCCTCTTCCTGGCCGCCACTCCTCTTACTTCTCCTGGTGGCGGCACAGTCAGAAGGGCCCCCCCAGATGATCTAAGAGTACGGGTTGGATTATATAGAAGGAGGCGGTCCCTCAAATACCCCGGACCCAAGCCGTAAAGGGCTTTAAAAGTCAAAACTAGCACTTTGAATTTAAAGGCTACAACTTTATATTAAAGATTTTAAATAACAACAAACATTTGTATATCACTTTTGATGTTAGAAGTGTTTCAGTATAAGGTAACCTATCCTAACCACCTCAGATTCCAGAAATAACTGAGAAGTGTCAGTAATTAAAAGCATCAAACTATGAAAACCTTCCCTTTCCCCTTTTTGCGTGTTCTGCTGGCTGGGATTGCTGCAAAGCAGCCATAAAGGACACTCCAGCTCTGTGCGCTGTAGTCCTCTGCTGGAGAGCTGTTGGGAAGCCTGGAGACTTCCTGTATGCTCCAGCAGATCCTTGGCCACCCACTAAAGATAAGATGGAGTGGGGAGGCGGCACACCAGGAGAAAGGAGGGGTGAAACTGGGTGGAGAGGTGCAGGAGCAGGGAGGATGCAGAAGGGGTTGGATTCAGTGGCAATGGCACGCACTGGATCCTGTCCCATTTTTTGCAGCCTCCCAGTCTGCCTCTAAGGCTTTAGAGTCCTCCCAATGCGCACTTCCCCTGGGATACACCTCACTCATTTTTGGCATGGTTGAACCACTGGGAGCAGTGTTGATGGGAAGGATATGATTGGGCTATTAATCTATGAAATTAAAAACAAAACCAAACCAAAATAGATGTTTTTAAAAAGACATTTTGAAATACAACTTTCCACACACAACCATTCACAATCTGAAGCCTCAAAAAACTCATAAAAACTTCACATCTGTAGAGCTAATATGAGCAAATCCACCCATTTATAATATATATCTTGCTCGATACTTTTTTGATTTCTTTTTGTGGGAGATGGGGTGCATCTGACTTTATACATTCATTGGTTATTATTTCAAAATTTCACAGTTTAATCTTATGCTTGCACACATCCTGTACTTGTATTCAGCATTAGTAGAACAAATACCATTTTTGCGTACATCATCTATACAAGATTACAGGATTGCACAATTGTAACTGCACAACTTCTATATAATTAAAAAAAAATTTTTTTTTAAAAGGCTCTCTATGCTGAACAGAGGAAGGCTGAATGTGCATATTTATGTCTACTGTGTATGCTACAGCTGCTCTTGACAGAGAGAGGTCTGACTACCGTCCTGTGCGCTCAGGTAATCACTAGGATTAGTGTAATTTTCTATACTGGGTCATAGGAAAACCGGAGGTGCGTTGTGAGCGCAAATTGGGGCTTTCCTGGCATTGAGGAGACCCATGAAGGGGGTTGCAGACCTCTTTGATCCTGCAGGAGGCCAGCATGACCTCTCAGGTAAGGGGAAAAGCTGTTGGGTGCCTGATTGCTGCGGCACCGTCGAGCAACCCATTACTGCCTTAAGAGGAGTGGCCCAATTTAGGTACCCAATGGTGGGTCATGACCCACCAGTTTGGGTACCACTGCATATATGGTTTGGGTCCCAGATGCCTGAGTGAATAACTTTTTCAGAAAATGAAAGGGTTTTTAAAAAAATCTGTTGATGGGGCACTGTTTGATGGGGCCCTATGATGAATCCACAGATGAGATATTTGAAAGTTTCACTCTGTGTTGCTGTAATTAAAACTGCTCCAACTAAATGAAATGAGTTTGCAGAGCAGTTGCAATCCTGGCCCAAGTGCCGCCCAGGGCCAGGACCTCAGAATGTCCCCCTCCCCCACGGAGACCTGGAGCCTAGAGCCTCGTATGGCTTCAAAAGGCCTTTCAACAGTACTTCCAGTTTTTGTTGGAAAACCGGAAGTAAAGTCCATCAGTCCTTCGCAGGCTGCAGAATGCCTTTGGAGGGTGAGAGGAAGCCATGCCCTTGGGAGGGCTCTGTAGGGCAGGCAGTGGTGGCTTGGCAGCAGGTGCCATCCCCACAGGCTCCATGGGCTCACTGCTCAGGGGCACATGGTCCTCTGGAGCCAACAGGAGGGATGCCAATGATGCCGAGTTAGAGACTCTGAACCTTAGAATTTAGCACTAGTTATTTTTCCACATAACTTATCTCAATAGATACTTCTAGTAAAAAATAAAAATGAAACATTTAAACGTCCACATATTATTTATACCCCTGAAATGTTTCTCTAGTTCCCCGTTTGTTGGGAAATGAACCAACCCAATGAGGGTGGGCCATCGCAATCTGTCAGAATCCCACAGTAGCTTGCATGAGCTCAGGTCTCAGCTGTGGCATGGTCCCTGGTCCCACCTTCCATGTGCCTTTTTGTTGCAACTCTGGTATGGCTGCTCTTTGTGCCCTCAATGCGTCCGCATCAGAGTGGAGGGAGGGCCCTCAGCTCTTGTGCCTGGAGCACATCTGATGTCATGACTGCCCTTGGCAGCACAGGCATCACATCCAGGGATCTTAGGGGAAGGGCAGAGTGAGTTGGGGGGGGAGAGGGGCAACACAAGCCCAGCAGTCATGCATAAAAGCCTCCCACCATCACCAGCTGTGCAGGACACTGTAGTGCACAGGGTGACCTTGTTTACTACAGCGCAGTCCTAACCAACCATGATGAGTAGTGCAACCTCCTAGCTCTAGAAGTAGGCTACCTCAGAATGCCAAATGTAAGCGAGTGGCAACGTGATGCAAGTATCTTACTATCCTGTGTGCTTCCTGAGGCATCTGGTGGGCCTCTGTGGGCACAATCCTAAACAACATTCCTGCACTGGGCAACACAGCTCTGTGGTAAGGGAACAAACATTCCCTGACCTTGTGGAGGCCTCTGTGACTACTATTCCACTGCAGGATGCAGCACATGCTCCATTGGCACCGCTATGCCAGTGCTGGAAAGTTGGTTAGGATTGTGCCTAAACAAATTAACATTCATCTAAATCTCCATTCATCTAAAGTGTTATCGTTTCTTTGCACTGTCATGTAAATTGCTGATGCCAATGAATCTTCATTCAATCAAGACACAAGCCTCATACACAAGTAGAAATACTATTTTGCCCAAAGCACAAGAAACCTACTTGAAATAGTCCAGGTACCTATAAAGACGTTTCACAGTAATGTTCCCAATAATATCAATATGTTCCATAAAGAGACATTTAAGTTAGTTTGTAGCCTCATTGTAATGCTTAGATTCCTCAGCTAAATGACATAATTGCTGGCCTTGATCCAACACAAACAGTGATAATCTAAGACATTACAGAATGTAATGAATATATGAAAAAATGAATGCCTCTCACACATGAGCAGAGTAGTTGTTGCATGATGAACGACATCATAGAATCACAGAAACACAGAATCATAGAGTTGGAAGGGAACAACAAGGTAATTTAGTCTAGCCCCCTGCCTGTAGTAGAAAATCTTCCTGGAGCATCTCCAGCAGGTGCCTGTCGAGCTTCTGCTTGAAGATGTCCAATGAGGGAGAATCCACCACCTCCCTCAGCAAGCTGTTCCACTGTTGAATCGCCTTTACCGTCAGAAATTTCTTCCTGCTGCCCAACCGGAATCCCTTCTCTTGCAGTCTGTACACATTGGATCTAGTTCTACTGTCAGAGGCAGGTGAGACCACATTTGACAACCCTTTCAGGTATTTGAAGAGCGCTATCACATCCCCTTTCAGCCTTCCCGTCTCCAGGCTAAACATACCAAGTTGTTCAGGACTTGTTTTCCAACCCTCTGATCATCCTCGTCACTCATCTCTGAACCTGCCCCAGGTTCATTACACAATACAATAAATATACAAGACAAACAAAATCTAACATGGGCTTGCGCCATATATTTACCCACAATAAGATATGAAGTATGGCCAATTCCCAAACAACATGCAGGCAGATGCATCCAACATGAGCCAATGAGATGATAATCAGAACCACCCCCTGTATAGAATCAACATGTTGACTGCTTTAGGAATTTGGTCCTAAATATGCATATTAGAGATTACCTAAGTTCTTAATGAAAAACCTAGACTTTTCATTGCTTGGGGAAATGGGAGAGTATGTCAGTTATTTATTTGTCAGTAAAGAGGAGGTTAGAAAGAGCTTAAATACTGTTTAGTAAACAGCAGAAACATGGCCATACCTGATCTACAGAATCCAAAATGGCAATGTCTGAAATAATAAAGAATGATACAGTAACCTCCCCCCCCCCAAAAAAAAGACCTTACCTCATCAGCATTCCCCATCTGAGAACTTAACTGGTTTCCACCATTGTCTGTGGAAGGCACACCAGATTTCTCTCCACTAAGAATATTGTCTGCAATCTGTATATTGGGTGTCAGGAAGGCAAACTCATTCTTCCTAGATTCTGATGACACACACAGTTGGTAAGAATAAGGCAAAGTCCCATCTTCAAAGTTTGGTGGAAAGATGGCACCATTTTTGGCATGGGGAACAGGACCAAAGCATTGGAGGAATCTGGGATTATCTGACCGTCGAAGCTTCATCGTAACGGCAACTATCACTGTTAAGAGGAACAAAAAGGAGATCAAAGCTAAGGCAAGAACCAAGTAGAACTGGAGATCAGATTGATACTCTGAATTTACGGATTGGATTTTCATTTCTGGAAGGGCCTCCTGAAAGTTCTCAGCAAACACCAGGTTCAGAGTAATGGTGGCTGAGAGAGGCGGCTTCCCATTATCCTTCACCATGACAACTAGTCTCTGTTTCACAGCATCTTTCTCCACAAAAGGTCTTGCTGTCCTGATCTCCCCAGTGTGAGAACCAACAGTGAAGAGCCCTGGCTCGGTGGCCTGAGTCAGGTGGTAGGAGAGCCAGGCATTGTGGCCAGAATCAGCATCCACGGCCACCACCTTTGTGACCAGATAACCTGCCTCCGCTGAACGTGGCACCATCTCAAACAAGGCTGAGCCTTTGGCCTCTGGTGAAGGCGACAGGATCCGAGGGCTGTTATCATTCCGATCCAGAATAAACACCCTCACCGTGACATTGCTGCTGAGAGGAGGTGAACCACCATCTTGGGCCTTCACTTGCAGTTGAAACTCTCTGAACTGTTCATAGTCAAAGGATCGTTGGGCATAGATGGTGCCAGTCTCAGAATTAATGGAGATATATGAAGAGATAGGAAGTTCCTCGATGTTGCTCTGGAGGATGGTGTATGTGATTCGTGAGTTTTTGTCCAGATCTGGATCTAAAGCTTTAATGCTAAAAACGGAAGCACCAGAAGGATTATTTTCTGGCACATAGATGGTATAGGAAGATTTCTCAAAAGCAGGGGAATTGTCATTGATATCAGATATGTGTAGTGAGATGGTTGTGTGTGTAGTAAGAGGGGGATTACCTTTGTCAGTGACTGTGATTGTAATGTTATATTCAGGAGTTATTTCTCGGTCTAAGGGGCTGTTTAACTGGAGCTTGTAGAAATTAGTAGAAAAAGGGAGAATCTTAAATGGCAAATCATTTTGTAAATAGCATGTAACCTTTCCATTGTCACCAATATCTTTATCATTTACATTGATCAGAGCAATTAAGGTGTCAGACGGAGAATCTTCAGAGACTGGATTGAACAAGGAAACTATTTGTACCTCTGGGAGGTTATCATTTTTATCAAGAATCTTTATTTCGACATTGCAGTGTGTCTCTAATCCACCACCATCCTTTGCCGCCACAGTCATTGTATATTCTTCAGTATCCTCAAAGTCCAATGGTCCCACAAGAGTGATTAAGCCACTGGTTGGATTCAAATGGAATTTTGGTTGAGCATTTTCTTGTATGTTGCTGAAACGGTATCTGATTTGGGCATTTGTACCTTCATCATGATCAGAGGCTACAACCTGGAGCACAGTGGATCCAACAGGAGTATTTTCATTCAGACTGACCTTGTAAACTTCTTGATTGAAAATGGGTGGGTTGTCGTTGGCATCAGTTATATTAATCCAGATCTGCGCAGTCCCAGTTTTTCTAGGTTCACCCCCATCAAGGGCTGTAAGGATCAAATGAAGAGTCTGTTCACTTTCCCGATCCAGTGGTTTCTGCAGCACTAATTCTGCATATTTAATTCCTTCTTGTCTCTCTCTAACTTCCAAAGTGAAGTACGGATTGGAACTAAGCTGGTAATTCTGGAGTGAATTCACCCCAATGTCAGGATCTTCAGCTTTCCCAAGAAGAAATCGGGTACCTGGTACATTGGATTCAAGGATTTCTAACTGGACATTGCCATTTGTGAACCGTGGAGCATTATCATTAATATCCTGGATTGTTACAGATACACGAAAAACATTCAAAGGATTTTCAACAACAACTTCAAAATTCATAAGACAAAGTGGAGTTTTGCCACACACTTCCTCCCTGTCTATCCTATCATTCACATAGAGGTTTCCATTCTCTGCATTTATACTGAAATACTGCATTTGAGCCACAGAGACAGCATGCAGGTTGCGCTTTGCTAGTTCTCTGGCATTCAGTCCCAAATCCTTTGCAAGGTGCCCCACCACAGAGCCCTTTGCCATCTCCTCAGGGATTGAATACTGAAGCTGCTCTGAGGCAGCCTGGCAGGAGAATGTCAGTAGTGAGAGAAGCAGTACTTGCCTTCTGACTGCCTTGCCATTCTCTTTGTCCCTTTTATCCATCTTCTTAAACAGGCTCTCTCCTTTTTGCAGATGGTTGTAATGAGACCAAATTCTTGTGAGGATGCAGGAAATCTCAGTAAGGTTGAATAAAATTTGTGCAAACCAGGATATTTTTCTTTTTCTTTGCAAGTCTTCTCTGTCTCCTTCCTCTGCCGATTCCCTGTATGAATGGGACTTGCAGTTGAAAGCATCAGTGGGTATCTATCCTCTCTCCAGCGATCATCTTGGTCAACATCGCCACTCTGAGGCTCAGATGGAAAACTACATGATAGACTATCTCGTCCAACTTAAAATGGAATGATAATCTGGATGTGAATGAATGGTGTATCCTTTTGCAAAACGTATTTGGTTTTATCTGTAAGAGGAACATTTGGGAAAGATTTTGGTGTGTGTGTTTTCTGTGCTGACACTTCATTTGTCGATTGCTTCACCCATGTGTAAGTCTCATAAATAATCGTTGTGCAATCACTTTGTGGCTCAAAATTGTGGTACTTATATAAGGGTCCTGACTGACATGTGGGACCACAATCTTTTGAAGCACATTTTTGATCTGACTAGGGCCCAATCCTTTCTAGCACCGATGCAGTAGCAATGCAGCCCTGAGATAAGGTAACAAATGTTTCCTTACCGTGAGGAGACATCCATGACTGCCCCCCTCACAGAATGCAGCACATGCCCCACATGGCTGCATCAATGCTGGAAAGTTGGATAGGATTGGGTTCTAGATAACTTTGTGAGTCCCTTGCAACTCTGTGATTGTTTATGTTCTTCTAATGTGCCAATTGCTCACGACCAAAAGTGCCACAAGGCAGAACTATTCCCTTCCCACGATTGTGCAAGCTCTACAACTATATGTAAGTTTCAGGTGGAATATGAAAAGAGACATGGAAGAGCCCCCAGAAGGCTCTCCCCACGGCAGACTGGCGGAATCTACAGGGGAAGACAAACTCCAGCATCCCCAGTTAATTTCATCTGAGGAAAACACTTCTCCATGTCTAAAACATCTATTAAGCACGTTGTTCACCTTGAGTAACACACATACAAATAATTGCCCAAATATCTTCTCTCCATACTCTACTTATCACAATCCTAGACACCATAGCAAAATAATTTTTAACCTTTTCATCTCACGGCACACTGACAACATACCATCAGTTTTTTGACAAGGCGCACTGCACTCTGGGGGAACGACGACTCATATCCCTCAGTGGCTCTACTAATAAATGACCCTCCCCCAAACTCTCCCCTCAAACTCCTGCAGCACACCTGTGGACATTTTGCGGCACACCAATTTTCCCCAGTGCCTTGGTTGAAAATAAATGGCCTACAGTGTAGCTGCAAACTAATGTTTTCAGAATACGGAATGTGAAAATATTCTGCTTTCAGAATGAGTTTTCAGAAAAGGATGGCTTTTGTTCCAGAATACATCAACACATTATATCAAAAAATACCTATTGAGAATACAGATATTGGAGAATGTTTAAAAAACAATGTTAGTACATCAGCAGCATAGTGCAAAGGTGTTCTGCCAGAGGCTCACTTTCCAGGGCCGCTCCCCACCCCCTCTGAACATGACTGGAGCTACAGCATTCATAGGATGATCCAGGGCCCAGGGAGGATGCAGGTGACCTCCCCAGGCCTCATAAGGAGGCCTCAAAGCCTTTAGGAGGCCTTCTTTCACTTCTATGCAGTTACACAGCAATATGTAGGAAGGAATGTTGATGTGATTGTATATTTGCATAGGATTCTTTTTGCTCTGTGATTACACCTGGACCTCCATTTGTGTTCATCATTTGAGTCACAGTTCAAATAGGAATTGGAATGCAAAACAAACTTATGTGTCCTTTTGCCTGATCTGTGAATCAATGCACATGTACACTCATGTTTACCGGTTAACTGTGGGGAGGCGGGAGATGTAAGCTGAAAACACTGTCAAATTGTTCAATTTAAAGTCCAGAATTTAAAAATGGAAATGTGCAGATGTCTAATTCATATTGCTGCTCCACAACATGTTCCAGGTTAAAGCTGCAGATGCTAAAAGAAGGTGTAGGCAAACACGACACGTGACATGTTAGGGCCATGTGACACATTAGGAAAGTGCAGTACCTTAAAAAGTATTTGAACATAAAGGTCTCTGATGATACAAACGTATTTTGTTATACACATAGTGCCTCCTCTTAATTGCTAATTAGAAGAAAATGTGTAAAAATGTAAAATAAAATAATATTGTAGCCTATATTGTCAAACGGCAGATATATTTGGCACAGCATTTCCATTTTGTCTTCACAGAAGGATTGTATGTTACAATAGCACTGATGCTTGCACACACATGCACGCACACACAACCGCACACGCACCATTTCTTCCCACTTATCTAGGTGATCTCTGAAATGTCGACTATGACCACAAAAGAATTAGTTTGAAACAAGTAAAAAATAGGCAACAATTAGAATAACTTCTATATCTACTTCTACCTAGTATCAGTATTGTTCTAGAAGAAAAATATTTCTGCACAATTACGCAATGTCACATTATATGTGAGATATCCACTATCTCCATTATAATTTTCATATGCAGTCAAAATTTTAGAGGAGTGCAGGATGCAAATTATTTCTAGAATGGAAACTCACCATCTGTGCACCATCCACCTCAGGATTTAAACTGTTTCCTCCATTGTCAGTGAAAGGCACATCAGACTTCTCATTACTTAGAATATTGTCTACAATCTGCATATTGGAGGTCAAAAAAGCAAACTCATTCTTCCTGGACTCTGAGGACAGGCAAAGCTGATAGGAATAAGGCAAAGTCCCATCCTCAAAATTTGGTGGAAAGATGGCCCCACTCTTGGCCTGAGGAACAGGACCAAAGCACTGAAGAAACTGAGGACTGCTTGATCTTCGAAGTTTCAAGGCAATTGCTAGAGTCACAGTCAGGAGGAATAAAAATGAAATCACAGCTAAGGCCAAGACTAAATAAAACTGAAGATCAGACTGATGCTCTGGATCATTCATTTGACTGTTAACTTTTGGAAGGGCCTCTTGGAAGTTTTCCGCAAACACCAGATTAAGAGTCACAGTAGCAGATAGTGGTGGCTGCCCATTGTCCTTCACTAGGACGACTAGCTTTTGCTTCACAGAATCTCTTTCCAAAAAAGGGCGCGATGTCCTGATCTCCCCTGTATGAGACCCAATTGTGAAGAGCCCTGGCTCTGTGGCTTGGAGCAGATGGTAAGAGAGCCAGGCATTGTGTCCAGAATCAGCATCCACCGCCACCACCTTGGTCACCAGATAATCTGCTTCTGCGGAGTGAGGGATCATCTCAAACAGGACTGCACTTTCTACTCCTTGTAAAGGGTAGAGGATATGAGGACTGTTATCATTCCGATCCAGAATAAATACTTTCACTGTAGCACTGCTGCTGAGGGGCGGAGAGCCTCCATCTTGGGCCCTTATTTGCAGATGAAATTCCCTGAATTGCTCATAGTCAAAGGAGCGCTGGGCATAGATTGCACCAGTCTCAGAGTTAATGGAGATATATGAAGAGACGGGGAGCTCCTCAATGGTGCTGCTGGTGATAGAATAAGTGGTTTGTGAATTGTGCCCTATATCTGGGTCTGAGGCCTTGACGCTGAAAATGAAAGCTCCAGATGGGTTGTTCTCTGCCAAATAAGTAACATAGTGATTTTTTTCAAAGGCAGGGGGGTTATCATTGACATCTGAGATCTGTAGTGAAATGGTTTTATGGGTAGAAAGAGGAGGGGTCCCTCTGTCAGTGGCTGTGACTGTGATATTGTACTCTGAAGAAGTTTCTCTGTCCAGGGGGCCATCTGTTAGCAGCTTATAATAGTTATTAGATGCCGATACTATTTTAAATGGCAAATTACCTTGTAAATGGCAGACAACATGGCCATTTTCACCGGAATCTTGATCATTCACATTGATAACTGCAACCATGGTTTCAGCTGCAGAGTCTTCAGGTATCGGGCTGGATAAAGAAGCAAGGATGACCTCTGGGGCATTGTCATTCTCATCTAAGATCTTTATCTCAACATTACAGTGAGCAACTAACCCGCCTCCATCTCTTGCTTCTACAGCCATCACATATTTCTCTGTTTCCTCAAAGTCCAGAGTCTCCTTAACTGTAATTAGTCCAGCTTGTGGATCCAAGTGGAATTTCTGGTGAGCAATTTCCGGAATGTTGGTAAAACTATAGTTGATCTTGCCATTGGAACCTTCATCTCTGTCTGTGGCTTTCAC
>JAJKFI010000110.1:2577360-2617207 GCA_029204185.1 Lerista edwardsae | reverse complement strand
CTGCTTATCCCTGTCTCCAGGTCATTTATGAATAAGTTGAAAAGCACGGGCCCCAAGACAGATCCCTGGGGCACTCCGCTTTTCACCTCTCTCCATTCTGAAAATTGCCCATTGACCCCCACTCTCTGTTTCCTGGCCCTCAACCAATTCTGGATCCATAAGAGGACCTGCCCTCTTATTCCCTGACTGTGAAGTTTCTTCAGCAGTTTCTTCATCCCACTTGGCAATCGGCAAGAACTGAAGTAAACTCAACACACACCTGGTGAAAGAACAACTGGCACTGGCACAGGTTCCCTGGTACAGCCCCTTAGGTCCCGGTTCTACGATGTGTTCCTACACCCCCTGCTAGGTCCAGACACAAACCTATTTACTACCCACCCACACCAAGCCTGTGGCCGTGGTGGGCGGAATGCCATCCCTGAACTCCCAGAACTGAAATTCTCGGTAAGAAATTCCGTCGTACTCTGGAGGAGGAAGGGTGTCATTCCTGACTGCTGGGTCATTCCAGAGCTGGGCAGGCGGGTGGGTGACTGTCACTTTGTCAGTGTATAGAATCATAGAGTTGGAAGGGACCTACAAGATCATCTAGTCCATCCCCTGCCTGTAGCAGGGAATCCTCCTCGAGCATCTCCAGCAGGTGCCTGTCGAGCCTCTGCTTGAAGGTCTCTAGTGAGGGAGAATCCACCGCCTCCCTTGGCAGACTATTCCACTGTCGAACCGCCCTTATCGTCAAGAAATTCTTCCTGTTGTCCAACTGGAATCTCCTCTCTTGCAGTTTGTCTCCATTGGACCTAGTTCGATGGTCAAAGGCAGATGAGAACAGATTTATTCCTTCTTCCTGGTGATATTCCCTTCGGATATTTGAAGAATGCTCTCATATCCCCCCTCAGTCTTCTCTTCTCCAAGCTAAACATACCCAGTTCCTTCAACCTTTCCTCATAGGACTTGCTTTTCAACCCGCTGATCATCTTCGTTGCTCTTCTCTGAACCTGCTCCAGTTTGACTGCATCTTTCTTGAACTGAGGTGTCCAGAATTGAACACAGGACTCCAAGTGAGGTCGCACCAATGCTGAATACAGCGGAACCACAACCTCTTGTGATTTGGACCCTATGGTTCTATTAATGTAGGCTAAAATGGCATTAGCCTTCTTTGCAGCTGTAGCACACTGCTGACTCATGTTCCCATTGAGATCCACTGCAACTCCAAGATCCCTCTCACAAGTTGTGCTGCCAAGCCAGGTTTCCCCTATTCTATACCTGTGTCTTTGGTTATTTTTGCCCAAGTGTAGAACCTTACTTTTTTCCCTTTTGAACTTCATCTTATTCTTTTCAGCTCAGCATTCCATCTTGTCAAGGTCTTCTTGAAGGCTTTTACTGTCTTCTATAGTGTTTGCCCCAGTTTTGTGTCATCCGCAAATTTGATGAGGTTCCCTTGCATCCCTTCATTCAAATCATTGATGAAGGTGTTAAAGAGAACTGGGCCCAAGACGGAGCCCTGGGACACGCCACTTGAAACTGTCCTCCAGGTCAAAGCAAAGCCATTGACAATCACTCTTTGTGTACGGCTATCCAACCAGTTGCGGATCCACCTAACAATAATTTCATTTAGCCCATATTTTTCCAGCTTCCAGTTCCACAAAATGTCATGTGGAACCTTGTCAAATGCTTTCAAGCATGGAACCTTGTCAAATGCTTGACAAGAACCTTGTCAACCTTGTCTGGAACCTTGTCAAATGCTTTCAAGATAAATCATATCCACAGCATTCCCACCATCCAATAAGCTAGTCACCCAATCAAAAAAGGAGATGAGATTTGTCTGGCAAGATTTGTTTTTGACAAATCCATGTTGAGTTCTGTTGAGTTGAGTTCTATCACGAAGTTGTTGTCTAGGTGTGTGCAGATTGTATGTTTTATCATTTGTTCCAATATCTTCCTGGGTACTGAAGTTACACTGACAGGCCTGTAATTTCCCGGGTCTTCCTTCTTCCCCTTTTTGAAGACTGGAACCACGTTAGCCCACTTCCAGTAGCGGCACCTCCCCTGCTCCCCAGGATTTCTCAAAGATTATGGACAGAGGCTCTGCAAGTACATCTGCAAGTTCCTTTAGGACTCTAGGATGCAACTCATCTGGTCCAAATGACTTGAATTCGTTCAGGCCAGTTAGGTGGTTTCTGACAAGTTCCCTGTCAATCTTAATCTGCATATCTGTGCTGCCCAGGTGTTCATTACCTCTGTGGGGACGTACACATTTCCCCCGTTGGCCAAGGATCCAGCATCCTCATTTGGACAGTTCTCCTTCTGAGAGAAGACAGACGCAAAGTAGGAGTTGAGTAGCTCCACCTTCTCTTTTTCAACAGACACTAATTGGCCATCATTATCGAGCAGCAATCCCACCCTCTCCTTTCTCTTTCTCTTCCTTTGGGCATAGCTAAAAAACCCTTTTTGTTATTTCTGACCTCAGCGCATACTGAACTTTAGCATTTCTGCCCCTTGCTCTACAGGTCCAGGCTATCTGACTGTACTCCCCACTGGTGATCAGTCCCATTTTCCATTTTCTGTACGTATCTTTTTTAATCTTCAACTCACCACTGAGATGCTTGTTCAGCCATCCTGGCTTTTTCAGCTGTCTTTCCCTTTTCTTTTTTACAGGAATTGTTTTCGACTGTGCCTGAAGCAGCTGCCTCTTTAGGAGCTCCCACCCATCTTGGGCCCCCTTTCCCCTAAGTTCATTGACCCATGGGATCCTGCCTATAATTTCTCTGTGCTTATTAAAATCAAAACAGACTTTTTTACAGTAAAATTAAAAATAGGCTTTCTGAAGTCTAAAGTATGGGTTTCGCTGCGTATTACCTGTGTTTCCAATAAGACTGCAAACTCCAACAGTTCATGCTCACTTTTCCCTAATGTTCCTACTACTTTGGCCTCATCAACCAATTCCTCCTCATTAGTTAAGATCAGGTCAAGGATGGCCCCTCCTCTTGTTCCTTCCTCTACTTTCTGGGGGATGAAGTTATCCTCCAGGCACAACAAGAATTGGTGTAGCCTGGGCTGGACAGCAGGCACCGTTCCAACGTCTGTGCTGTCAGTCGGAACAGCAGCCAGGGTTGGCCCCAGTCTCAGAATAATAATAATAATAATAATAATAATAATAATAATAATAATAATAATAATAATGTATTTATATACTGCCTTTCTTAAGATCACTAGATTTCTCTAATGACTGTAACTCAAGGCGGTTTACATAGGCAGACTTTTATTCACAAACCCAAAGGTTTTTACAATTTACAGAAATGTTCTATCTTTCAAGAACAACACTTATACAGATCTTTCCTTCTGGATTTAGCCTTCTTTCTTAGCCACCCGTCTGTCTTCTGCTGGCTGATAAGAGGCTTCCCTGCTCCTACCAGAGACGCAGCTGACTTCAGCACACTCCTCCTCCCACGAGGCAGCTGGAACTCAGCTTTTAATCAGCCGCAGTTTGCAAGGTCTGCCGCTCACAGAGACTTCCGGCAGTCCCGAGCTCATGACCTTCAGATCTTCAGCTGTTATCTTCGGGCAAACGGAGGAATTAACCCTTTAATGCCTTTCTCATGGGCAACGTCTACAAATCCCGGACCCACATCTGTAGGATCTCTGGAAACCAAGGACAGTGGGGCCACTTTGGCTATCAGGATGACCGAGGCGCTCAAGTTTCTTATTCTTCTTAGGAGCCTTTGGATCAGCGCCGCTGGGGGGAAGGCAGACAACAGCCCTGTGGCCACGGGGACAGCGGTACCTCCAATGCCTCTGCTCCTGACTGGGGCCCCTTGCGAAGAACCTGCTCAGCGGGGAGCTTTCATGCGAGGCGAACAGATCCACTATTGGTTGCCAAAATGTTCTGCCACCCTCTGGAAACCCTGAGGATGCAGCTGCCATTCTGTCCAACACAGCCAGTCCGCTGCCGGCTTCCAGTCGAAGCACCCTGCAGGACCATGATTGGCTGCTGTTTTACCGTATCTCCTCTGGTAACTGTGTTATCCTATTTTAACTTTTACTGACATTGCTTCCATGATGGCAGTAAGCTGCCTTGACAATTTGGAAACCGAGTGGAGGCAGAGGGAGGTTTCCATCCATCCATCCATCCATCCCAACCCAACCCAACCCAAACCAACCCAAACCAACCCAAACCAACCCAACCCAAACCAAACCAAACCAACCCAACCCAACCCACCAACCCACCAACCAACCAATCTCTAGCCCAGCACTGCCTGTTCTGAATGGTAGTAGGTCTCCAGGAGATGCCTATTGCCTGAGATTCTTCCACTGAAGGTGCCAGAAATCAACATCAGGCTTTTCTGGAGGAGAAGTCCATCATGGTCTACAGGCCATGATGGGTTGTGCAACCTCCTTACATTAGAAATAGGCTACTTCAGAATGCCAGGTGCAAGGGAGTGGCAACAGGATAAAGGCATCTTGTTGTCTTGTGTGCAATTTGAGGCACCTGACGGGCCACTGTGAGATGCCGGAAGCTGGACTAGATGGGCCTTGGCCTGATCCAGCAGGGCTCTTCTTCTGTCCTTAGAGGACGCATTCTGCCTCTGGGCAAGGGCTCTATTTGATGTACGTATGTTCAATGGAAAGGACTTCCAAGCAAAACTGTGAGGACTTCATGTTGCATCTCGCAAGGACAGACTGCGTAGGCTATCACGGCACATCACTCTCTCTTTGTACAGGAAGAAATTGAGATACAGTAACCGCAAAAACACGGAAAGGCAAACCAGTCCTGGGAAAATATTTAACTGGCTTCTGTCAGAGAACTCACAGATGACGATGACGACAACGAGAAGGTGCTACTTTGGCAGGGAGAGTTCAGGTGGTGTGCCCACCCTCCCCGTCCTGATCGTTTGGCAGAGACATAAATCTCGATCTGCTTGCTCTGCTATTTGCTTTCTTGGTAGAAATTGACTGAAAGTATGCAGGTAACCCGAGAAGCCGGTGAGCTGGTCGGTGACTCACAAGCAACTAATAGCTGTGGGAGAATTTGAATGGACAAAGGAACAATGTGCTCCCCTCCCGGCCTGTGCCAGCAGCGGGGGTCATTATACAGAGCTTGCTAAGCGGACCCCAGGGAGGCATCCGAGTACGGCCTGTGCTCCGGGGTTTCCTTGGCTGTGAGTGCAAAATGCACCGTGCCAAACATGCTGGGAATTGTGTGGCCCGTTTAGAGCCCCCACACCGCAGCTTGCATTTCGGGGAAAAAACGAGTGGCTCCAGCTCACCACCACAGAGGCCGCTCAGAGCCCTCAGGCTGCTTGTCCTTCCTTCATCCCTTCATCTTCCTCCTGCCTTGCTGTTGGACTGCGGCACGCTAACCTGCTGGTGCAGTGATAACATGCTCATTCCACATGCTCTCCGAAGATCGGTAACCAACCTTCCTTCCCCCCCTCCCCCCTCTAACACAACCACTGGGCCAGCACAGGCTGGACAACAGCACTTTGTGGGCCACCCCTCAGCACACGCTTTCTCCCCGGGAAAACAACTCTGGCTCTCCTGCCTGCTTCCAGCACTGGAAGGATTGGGATAAGGGAGCCTTATCCCACCTAAACCTGAGGGCTTGCTCCACAGCCCTCCTTTCACCTTTGAATTCCACTTTATTCAGGAGACTAAGGGCGCAACCCTAAGCAGCACCGGACTGGCAAGGCTGACGGGCCAGCACCATATCCTAGTGCTGCTTAAGAGAGGCTGCAGCCTCCCCGCGGCAAGGGAGCATTTGCTACGGCCTCCCCCATGCGCTCCTCGGATCTGTGCCTGCTGAATAGCTAAACAGCAGGCGTAGACCTGAAGAGACTGCGCGGCCCAAATTGGGGCCGCACAGCCTCCCGGAGGGGCTTAGGAAGCGGCCATATGGCCGCCTCCCAAGCCCTCCCATGTCCTGCCCTCCCCCTGCCCACAATTCCCCCCCAATCCCTGTCCCGGAACGGAATGGAGCCTCCCTTGCGCCAACCGGCTTTGGTCGGTGTGAGAGAGGCTCAGCGCGGGCGCAACAGGACCCAGGCTTTTCTGGGCGGGGGGGGGAGGGTGTAGGCAGGACAGAGGGGAGGGTGGTCTGGCAGGTGGGTGGAGTCTGGATGCGGCTGTTAGGGTGTGTCCCCAGGCCACACGGCCCCAATTTGGACAGCACAGCGTGCTCAAGCTTGCACCTGCTACACGGCAGATCTGAGCGGGGCAGCTGGCGCCCACCCCAGGTAAGGAGACGAATGTGTCCTTGCCTCGTGGAGGCTCCAGCCTGCTCTTAACCTGTGTTGGATACAGTGAGGCCAGCCGGCCTCCCTGTTCCAGCACAGGTTAGGATTGTGCTGCCCATCATTCCAGTAAAAAAGCAAGCAGTGTAGCCCTTGCCAGTTTGTACCAGTGCAGCCCACACGCGGGGGAACTGCGTTCTGAAGTGGGTCGTGTGCTTCTGGAGACCCACCCATTGTGAGAGGTGGACTGTCGCGTGCCACACCAACCACAGCTGCCCAAACCTGCCTCGTTTCTGAACAACGATGACCCCTTCTCCGGAACAAACGCTGCTTATTCCTGAAATGCAAACGCAGGAAGAAAAGCCTGGTCTGGCTGCAGCAGGAGCGAAGGCGTGCTCTGCGTCACTGAGGCGGAAAACCCAGGCTTTCATTTGACTCACTTCGGTACGTTTTAAGCCACCTTTTGCAATTAGAGATTCGATAAACATGCAAATGGAAAAGGGCAGGGAGGCGAGACTGGCACCTGTTCACCAGGCGATGTGGCATGTTCTCTTATCCACAGGCAACATCTACGTTAGCCAGAAACACCCGCAAAAGAAAATGGCCACTAGATCCTTGATGAGTGTGGAGGCGACACCGAGCTTGACTTGCAAGGTCAAGATAGTCCTGCTTGCTCCCTGCTCTGGAAAGTCAGCCAGCACCATTTCCCCACTGCCTGCCCCCTCCAGCATCAGCATGTTTCCGCTCCACTCGGAGGGCAGCTGGAGAAGCCTCACGTACGCGAGGTGCATGCTTCGCCAGCTGGGTGCCCCCCCCGAGCGGGGCGGAACCATGCTGATGTTGGCTGCGTGGTCAGCATCCACACGGTTTCGCCCCTCCAGGAGGCAGGAGGGGGCGGGGAGCAGGGGAAGGCTCTGGCGGGGGCTTAATCGAGCCACTGCCTGAGTTTTTCCTGCCACCCACCCTCTCCTCCGCTTTCAAAGCAGAGTGGAGAGCGGGAGGCCCCAGGAGCGAATGCCTCAAGTATCTGGCAACTGAATCCCAGTCACAGTGATGATACGAGGCTCCTGGGCGCTAGCCCAATGTTCCCCAAACTGTGGGCTGGGAGGGACCCACCAGTAGGTCCCAACCTGATGGTTTGTGGCAGTAGTGTCAGCCTACTGGTACGCTGGGCGTGTCTTCTGCTCCAGCGGGCGGGCTTTCGCCGTTACGCAACAGAACGCAGTGATCGCGCTGCCGCTCACCTGGAAGACACGCCCAGCGTACCGGTAGGCTGACACTACTGGTTTGTGGGTCAAGAAGCTGACAAGGAATATGTGCTGAGCCCTATGGAAAGTTGAACTGAGCCACGCATGGTCGCTTACTCATGAGTAGGCAAACATGGCTCAGCTCCTATTGAAGGCAGACACAAGGAACCACAAAGCCGCCCAAATGGTTCCAATTTGATGAACGTGGAGCTCAACAAACACTCCGGAAGGCAGCCCCTCCCCTCGTAAAAAGGACTGAAACAGAGCCTTGAGCAGCAGGTAAGGTGAATGCGGCTTCTTTTGTCTCATAAAGCTAGGTGGGTCCCGACAGAGTGTTGTTTTAAAAAGTGGGTCCTGGTGCTGTAGGTTTGGGAGCCATTGCTCTTCTAGCACAACCATCAGCGTGGCGGTGTGTATGTCTGGTGGCAAATTGGGCTTCTGCTTGGAGACTCCTAGCTCACCTGCTTGGCCTCAGCCTTTACAGGGAGGAAGAATGCCTCAACATCGCCACAACCACCCTCTCTGACATGGTGCAGACCGCGAGCATGCCCAGTCCCGGAGTGGAGCACAGCAACGGTAACTCTGGAACTGACCTTGGTAGGGAATAAGATCATTCCATGGGGCCATCACTGCCAGGTGGAGCCTGAAGCCTTAATTGGTGTCAACACATGCGCCACAGAACATGTTGCTAGCCGGGCCCCTGAAGAAACGGATGCTTCATACAGAAGCCTCTACTGACGTTTTGCCCTTTTTTAAGGTGACAAAACAGCGCAGTCCTATTTGGGGCTTATGGTGGTGGATCTTGCCATCTGCTGCTGTAAGTCCTGGTGCAGTGTTGCAAAAAGTGTGCCATTTGCAGGACCACCAGTGCAAACAGTTAGAGACCCTGCATGCACGCCAAGGGCACCCAAGCCATACCTGAGCAGGTAAGGTGGCAGCAGGGGAAGGCTGTGGATAGTTCGGGGGAGGACTGGGAGCGCAGGGCAGGCAGGGGGTGGTTTGAGGGCAGGAGAGGGTAGATCACAGCAGCAGTTGCACATACCGGGATCCTATACCCCTTTTCCTGTCCTGACACCACCACCACCACCACCACTCCCAGATCTTCCTAAGACTCATGCAACCTAAATATCTGGCAAAGGTCCAAGAAGACTCATTGGCGGCCAGGTGGCTTACAGGGAGGCAAGTAAAAAAAAGCAGCCCCTCAAAATAGGCTGCAGCACATGCTCTGTTGGTGTCACTGCATCATGTAGACTGGTGAGAGGATGGAACTGGGGCACGACGCATGGACAGCCAAAGCCAAGTCAGGTGGAATCAGGGACAGGCACAGCCAGTGCACCAGCTGAAGCGGGACAGAAGCTCCCTGAGCCACAGGTGAAAGCTGGGCATCCAGGCGCAAGGCTGGGTCCAGGAGAACCCCCAGAATGCAAACCAAGGGGAGTGCAACCCCCCTCCAGAGCAGACCACAACCACATCAGCAGACCTCCTGCCCAAGACGACCTCTCTTTTACCCAAATTTAATTTCAGCCTTTGCTTGCCCACAACCAGCCCCTCACGGACTCAAGACAATGTTCAAGATGTCTACAGCCTCTACAGTTCAGGATCCAACAAGATATATAACTGGGTATCCTCAGTACCCAGACCACATCCTGGGGGGCAGGGCAAGATGGCCGCGAGGCAAGTCGCAGCTACTCCTTGCGGAGTGGCTGTGACTCAGACTGCGCCCTGTTCCTGACCTTTCTTCGGGAAGGAATGGCGTCCGATATCAGGAGAAATATCGGTAGGTCGGCGGCTTGCTTCGGCGACCCCTGAAAATCGGCCGATTCGGGGGGAGGGGAAGCTTCGCCATGAGACAACAGAGCGGCAGTATCCTGCATCTGTGTGTGCAGGGCCATTTGGCTGTCAAGCCTTGGAGGTGATTCGATCTTGTTTGAGTACGGAATGTCTACATCGGGAAGATTTTCACTTTCTGCGGGCCCCCCGGCAGAAAAAGAAGACGCAGGAGAGAGCGAAGGGAAAATGCTGAACACAACAAATTTTTTTTTTTCAAGCGAATGAAGACAAGCAAGATATATTAGCACCTCGTTAAGAAGATGGCCGCTGTTAGGCTTTAGAACTGTAAGATTTAACTGACGTACTTATTAAGGCGTTAAGCGAATTGAGGGGCGCGCGATTTTTAAGACTACTTTACAATGATTTCTACAAGCGTGAAAGAAGGAAAAGAAAAGAACTTTTTGTTTTAAATAGAAGATAGCTGCATCAGGACACTAAGGAAGATTTATAATGTGAGCAGTAAAGTTTTACAATCAGTTTTGCCTGGACAAAGATAAAGAATTCTCACCTTAAACTTCTGTTGCATTGGGGCTGCATTGGGGCGTCAAGGAAGATTTACAACGAGAGCAGTAAGGTTTTACGATCAGTTTACAACTACTTGATGGACTGTGAGATCAAGTAATCCCGATTGGATAATTTAAGAGGAACTGAAATAACTTCAAATTTAATGGATTAAAGGACTAGCAAAGAAGAATTTTATTTCACTTATTTGGATTCGCAGGATGAGTAAAGACAAAAGACAGAATGAAGTTTTAGCAGATATTTGATAGCCGGCAGTCCTTTGGTGAGGGGAAAGGACTGCCTGCTTCTCCCTTGAGTGAGAGACAAGGGATTTGATTTTAATTAGATAATTCTTCATTTTGGTATTAAGTAAATGCTGAATTATTATAACTTGATTGTAGAAGTATTTAGAAGGATGTAATGACAATGAAATTTTAATTAGAGCAATAAGACAGTTGTTAAAATGGCGACTGTGGGAATAGCTGAGGGAGTTTCCAAGTATCTGGAGCCTGTGATGCAGTTATGGTGAGAAAGTACTCGAAGATTTATAGAGAACTAGCCTTTTGTTACCCGGCGTTGCCCGGGGGACAAAGTATCCCCAGCTTCTATTAGGAATGAATACAGGGACAGAATCAAGCAAAGGAGCGTAATGAAATTGTCACACTCACTGAACCATGTCTGCAGGTCCTGTGGTAGGGCAGTTAGCCCTCTGGAAATAGGTCCCTCTCAGATCCGACTGGGTGTTGGAACTCTCTGGATCATGCTCTTTCCAGCCTGGGCCACTCAGGCAGTGCAAAGCAGTTTCACTTTCGTTTCTGAGGTCTCTTCCTGTGTATCAGCTCAGTGAGTGCAATCCCAGCTCATGACCTGCAGAATCCTTTATGACCACAGGGTGGCAGCACACTTTCACTCCAATACAATCCCCTCGCTGTCCCTCCCCCCCAGGGGCTGTAGGGGGGTCTGCCCCCCGCAGTGATTCCTTCCAGGCTGCAAGGTGTATTCCTGCCAAGTTTCGTGCGGATCGGTCCAGGTGTTCCCGAGCCTATGCATAACATACATACATACACACCCACATACATACACACCCACATACCCACGTCCATTTATATATATATAGATAGAAGCAGGTACAAGAATAATGGCAAGTTTAAAAATAATTATGGGTGTAAGATAAAGAGAATAACACTTTGATATAATAGATAGTCTTGATGATATAATTCTGTTTAGATTAGTTTCTGAAGATTTCTAATTTCTAGTCCCTTATATATAGATTTGGGCTTTGCCCTTTTTTGGTGTTTTTCCTTTATTTTATTTTTTGGTATTTTTAAGATAGATTGTCCTCCCTAGGAGTAGGAATAGGCCCGAAATTTAAGTATTTTGATGTTTCCATAAGCTTTTAGTGATTATATTTAGACATGCTTGTAATCCTCCAACCTTGTGGTCCTTTTCCTTGTGTCCCTCCAACCCAATGTAATTCCTTTCCATGTCCCATAACTGAAATTTAATAAATACAAATTATTTCACAGTATCCTGACAACATCCTCATGTCAATCCCCCAAATGATTTCTCCTGTATGAAAAGGGAGAATCAAACGCCATGGGACGTCAGACCACGGCGTAGAGCAGGAATCCCTCAGCGTCACTTTCTGGATCTTGTCCTCTAGAAATACTGACTTACCTTCACAGGGACACTGGGAGAATTATGCAGACAATTACATAAAGCACTTCAATCTACCAAAAGTGCTCGGTAAAAATTTATCATCATCATCATCATCATCATCCACCAGGGCCAATAGCTGTGACTGGGAAATGTGTCAAACGCAAGTTGCAAGCACAGCACCACGGCTCTTGCACCCATTTCCACGCCTTCCTCATGTTCCAGGTTAGCATACCTGCTTGATAGGCCATTCCCACTGTCCTGGGCAAGATCAGGAGACTGGATCATGAGGATGTCAGCCGCTGGCAGGATGCCCTGGTCTCGTCGGAGATGCACTGGGGAAGTCTCAGAGGCTTCTGTTTCAATTGCTGCTTGGAAAAGGGAACACTTCAGGACAGGGAAGGGGACGCTCTGCACCGCAGATGCCTGAGCCATTCTGCCCCACTTCTATGCATCTGCCGTCCCAAGTAGATACTGCATTTCAGGATAACAAACAGCCTCTGAATGTCTGCCATGAAGTTCTTGTGGTGGTCAGAAGTCAAGTTGCCCCACACCCACCCAGGGCACTCTGGGGCTCAGGCAAAAAATTCAGATGCCTCAGCCCCTCCCACACACAGGGGCGGTTCTAGTCAAAATGGCACCCATGGCGCCCAATGAGAACGCGCCCCATGGGGGCACGCAACGTCATGATGTCACGACGTCATGACGTCATGACGTGGTGCTGCGCGACACCCTGCCCCCGCTCTAAGAGGCGGGAGGGGGTGCTGTGCGGCAGCGCCTTCTCCTCGCTCCGGCTGGCTCTTTAAGGCGGCAGCGTGTTCTCCTCCTAGCTCCCACTGGCCTTAAAGAGCCAGCAGGAGCTAGGAGAACGCAGCACCGCGCGGCGCCTCGTCCGCCGCTCTAAGAAGCGGGAGCGGGCGCCGGGCGGCAGTGCGTTCTCCTCGCTCCCGCTGGCTCTTTAAGGCCGGCGAGAGCGAGGAGAGTGCGGGGGCGGGGTGGGCCACGGGCGCCATTTTGGGGGTGTGGCGCACCATGGTTACAGCGCCCATGCCCAAGATGGCGCCCATGGCTCATGCCAGCTGTAGCATTCCCTAGATCCGCGACTGCCCACACAGGGCACAATCCAGCAGAAAGATCCTCTGCACAAGCCCGACTGAAAGAAAGGGCGGGCTGCACAATAACACAAGCACATTTTGAAGGGGTTTGTGCAGGAGAACTTCCCACAGGATTGTCCCCATGGTCCCTTTCCCACTCTTTTAATGATTGCCAAAAATCTGTCACCTGAAGGAGCTGCCTCACCTTGTCTCATACAAGGGCCACCTTTGTGGCACACGCATTCTTTTAATGAACATGATTAACAAAAGAAAGGACAAACTATTTCAAGAATCTGGCATGGTGGGGTCTCACCATGGCCATCCCTC
This sequence comes from Lerista edwardsae, assembly GCA_029204185.1. Taxonomy (NCBI): domain Eukaryota; kingdom Metazoa; phylum Chordata; class Lepidosauria; order Squamata; family Scincidae; genus Lerista; species Lerista edwardsae. Next base: position 2,604,331 of record JAJKFI010000110.1, on the reverse strand, counting down.
TACTCCAGGTGTACCTCACCTTTGACGTCCTCATCACCTTGGGCTATGCAATTGCCACTGCATCAGCAACCAGAAGTGGCTGTGTTTTAATGCTGGGCCAGATAAGAGGAGATAAAACCTCCTAGATATTTAGCTTGCAAGTGTTGTTTAGCCTGAATGCCTTTTACATACTGTATATGAAAGGGAACTGGGATTACAGTATGTACTCACTTGATTTTACCTTTTTGGGATTAATTCAGCTACTACCAGCAAAATGTTCACTGTCTTAGGGCCTTCATTACCCATTTCTCTGGGAAACACCAGAGAAATGTCCACAGCTGGCAATAAACATGGGAAGAGATATTTCAGAGCCACCTTTTCCCAAAGGAGCACTGGACAAACAAGCAGGCCCATTTCTATAAACTCCTTACATGTTGAAGACAGACAAAATTCCGAGAGGCTGGGTCTCTTCCCACTGCGTGTTGGGGGTCGGGAGTTTGGCCCACAACGGACACGGACATCCTTACTCCAGGAAGAAATGGCATCGTTTTCTGGCCTGATGAAGAAAACAAGAAAGTACAGTGATGAAAACCTGCAATCAAACACTATTACTGCATATCAGTTATTACCTCCTTTCCTGTAATAGAGAAGAGAGCAATTGTGCATTGTAGTGCTTGTGCCAGGTTCACAGTGTGATCTTCTGTGGGCTTCAAAGCCTATGTGGCCTTGCCATATTAGTAGGGTCTCATGCCCCAGTGAGGTTGGCTAGGGTCTTACCACACTAAAACCTCCTTGCAAACAGAAAACTAGCACAACTGGGAACACGCTGGATAAGAATCTCTTAGTCTGTTCAGGAGGGGTCGCATTCAGAAGTTCCCGGTAGTAGTATGGAGGCTTAAAGCCTCCGTTTGCCCGAAGATAAGATCTGAAGATCGCCAGTTCGACAACACCGGAAGTCTCCGTGAGCGGCAGACCTTGAGAAGCGCAACTGATAAGAGCTGTCTCCAGCTGCCTATGAGAGAGGAGTTGTGCTGGGCCAGCTGTTTCTTTGGTGGGAGCAGAGAAGCCGTTTCTCAGCCAGCAGGAAGGCAATCATGTGGCCAGAAAGGACTAAACCACGCAAGTTCCATCTGTATGTTGTTGTAGTTCTTGAAAGATAGAACTTCTTTGTAATTTGTAAAAAAAACCCTTGCGGGTTTAGAGATAAAGCCTGCCTATGTAAACCGCCTTGAATTAAAGCCAGAGGAGCAATCTAATGGCCAAAGAAAGGCGGTATATAAATACTTGCATCATCATCATCATCATCATCATCATCATCATTATTATTATTATTATTATTGGTACAAAACAGTGCAGTCTCTTTTATCACCTCAGCATTTTACATGAACATATAAATAATATGTTATATATTATTATTTAATAATATGTTATATTACATGAACATATAATAATATGTGAGTCTGGGGCCGTGTCCAAAGGGAATCTGCTTCAGACCCAGGAATTCCTGGTTACAGCACTGTGCTGAAGGGATTCATCTCCGTATCCATCTATTTCTGGGCCTGAGAACTTCCCGCACTCATCTCTCACCAACTTTTCACAGTCTTGTGAGCAGAGGAAGAGGGGGTGGAAGGGAGGGAGGAATGAAAAAGGGAATTTCAAAGCAGCTGAAAGTCCAGTTTCTCCAATAGCTAGATTTAAAATATTTCATCATAGCTAGTGAGCTTCCACTTTGTTCCACAAGATTTTGCAAATGTGACCCCAATATAAAAGAAGTGGCACAGAAAGAAAATGCAAATGGCAACTCTTGAAACCTATTTAAATCTATTTGCTAGAACCAGCAAACAACTACTGCAATGTTGCAAGTGCCTTGCTATTTTGCAAGTGCCTTGCTACTGCCTGCCACATACTGGAAAGAAATACAAACTATACCTGGAAATGTCACAAGAAAACTAGCCAGGACACTCTAAAACTAGCCTGGTGAGGGCCAACTCTTCTCTATACCAGAGTGCTCTTCCAATCAGTAGAATGGTTCTGGTTACCTGGTTTTGATAAGAATGCAAACATGGTTGTGTCACCTTTGAAACAAATGGGTTTCTTGGGACGACATCACAAAAATAAAGCATAACAACAAGCAGTGGCATTTGTATATTGTACATTTGTATATTGCTTTCTGAGTGGTCAAAAACATTTATGTTGGCTTTTATAATAATCCTGTGAGGACAGGATCTTTTACTGAACAATTTACTTCCTCAGATGCACAAAATGCAACAAGACTCTGGGCATCTTCAGCCCCGCACTGATATACAGAAACATATGCATGCACGCTAAGGTCTTTTAGAAGGTAAACATGGCAAGGATTTACCCAGAACTACCCCCCTTGTGGCACATGGTCCACACACCTGCCCTTAAGGCTGCAGTCTGTGCAGTGTTATCCAATTTTCCCGGCACCCAAGCAGGAGCACACTGGGCCCCCGTTTTAGGGACCTCCTCAGTTACAGAGGGCTGCACCAGCCCTTTGTGCAAGCGCAATCCGTCCGTTCCCGTGCTTTTGTGCAGGTGCGGTAAGTGCTGAGCTGGCTGGACAACGCTCTCATGCAGGCACAGTCTGTTCTCTGCAATAGCACTAAGCTGACTTAGGTTCATTTTGACTTCCAGATAAATCTCCAAAACAGAACCGGGATGTAGGTGAAGGCCTTCGTGTAGTGTGAGTAGCTATTCCTGCCACTTCCTTGACAGGTGTTGCATGTAGAATGCAGTTGTGCAAGAGCTGCTGAGTGCTGTCTGTGAAGCTGTTATTGACCCATAATACAACTTTCCACCAGCAACACCTGCATCATTTGTGATGTTTGTTTTTAAATTGTAAAAGATCAACTTCTTTAGCAGCCTTGTGCTTCCCTACAGTGCAAGGTCTGCATTTAAATACACACCCAGCCACCCACTTTCAATGAAATTAAAGTGGCAACAAGCCTCCCTCTCCTCTTGCTCCATGAACTTTCAGTTTTCATTCTCATTCAGTGAAAGCTGTGTATATGCACACTCCTCCTCTCCTGTGTGGTAGCACATGTCAATTCACACTGCCAAGGTAGGGTGGCAAACAGGAGCATGGCTAGCCCCTCTGACCACTGCTCATGATACACCATCTACTATCAAAGGCCGAGATGTGGCTGGGTTCTGTTGCGCTGAATTGGGCAGAAGCACTTCTGTAATACAGGGCTGCTACAATAGAAATCCAAAGGATAACCCAATGGGTGATCATCATGTCTAACACTGCACATCTACCCACAGCCCTGAAAAACAAACCTGCGTAACTCGTAGGCTACATGATATGACGGTTAGTGCAACCTCCTTACTTTAGAGTCAGGCTACCCCGGAGTGCCAGATGCAGGGCAGTGGCAATGAGACGCACATATCTAGTTGTCTTGTGCGTTCCCTGAGGCATCTGGTGGGCTGCTGCGAGGTGCAGGGAGGGGCCTTTGGCCTGATCCAGTGGGGCTCTTCTTATGTTCGTAAGGAGTCGCATTATGCACTTGGAACTGGTAGTGTGAATGTCACAACTTTCTCTCCTCTCGCACACTGGGCTGCCTGAATGTCTCCTCCTCCCCTAGTGATTCCTCTTTTCTCCCTTTGGTCTGGAACTTGCTCCCAGCAGCCTGGGAGTGGAGCCATTTTGGGGCAGGTTGGTGGGGGTGCTTAACCCTTCCTTTGCCAGCCATTCCATTTCCATTGCACAGACACAATATTAAAAGTGTTGTGCAAACAAACCTGTGGTAGAAGGCGGGATTACTCTAGAACAATAGTTCCCAACAAATAGGTCCATGGCCCGATGGTGGATCACAACCCAGTTTTTAGTGAGTCGTGAAACCTGTGGCAGCCCTGGGGCATGTCCCGCTAGCTGTGCTGCTCTGCAGAGGTGTTCTGAGGACCAGAAAGGCTGCACGAGGCCTCCTTGACCCTTAGGAGGTCTCGGGGCGGGGGCGGGATTTTAAACACCACTTCCCGTTTTCCATGAAAACTGGGAGTGATGTTTAAGGGCCTTCCACCTTTTTTAGAAGGTTTTCCAAGAGTCGGGAAGGCCATCCCAGCCCTCCTAAAGCCTCCTCTTGTAAACATCACTTCTGGGTTTTGCCAGAACTTCAGGGGGAAGGCAGCAGGTGCACGTGGCCCTTGGGTGGCAGGGCCACCCCCACCTCCCACCGTGCTGTCCAGGGTCACTTAGCCCCATGGACGCCCTCTAGGAATGTCACTGTGTGAAGCATCCTAATCTGTCTTGTCAATGCGCATCAAGCATTAAGCAACCTGGTACTTGCAGGGAGCACTGCTACCCAATCGTCATTTCAGCCACAGAGGCTTGAGCCTCTGCAAAACTTTTTCCACAGTGATAACTTTTTTTTGGTTGAGTCACGATGTTAAAATGTTTGAAACAACTGCTCTATAAATCTTTATACTGTATAAACAATAAAGCAACAGTGACATACTTGCAGGATTATTCAAGGACAAAATATCTGAAAAATGAAAAGCACCTGCAAATTCAGGATGGGCTTGAAGAGGCTGACAACATCTGAAGGACAGTTTGACAAAAGTGTTGCGTGCTTGGAATACAGCAAAGCCTCGGTATCCACTGGGGTTCCGTTCCAGACTCCGCCGTGGATACCTGAAACCGTGGATACTGGGGGTGCCTTTCTAAAGACAGGGGAACATCAGTGGTTTGCTGAACCAAGGTAATAAAAAGAGATTTGTTTAATGTTCCCCTGTCTTCTTAATAGGCATCCTGGTATCCACGGATAACTGAAACATCATCTGTTGACATTTCTTTTGGCCAAATGGTATGTTTAGCTCAACATCCATTTCTAGCTCTGAACTTTCAGGGAGGCTTGCAAGCAGGGCATGAGGTTGCCTTCCATTCCTACTATTTATCACTGCCTCTAGCAGTCAGAACTCTCCTGTCTCTGAAAACGGAGGTTTTACTTTCAGCAACCACAGCTAGGAGCCATTGATAGATCAATCTTCCATGCATTAATCCAAGCCAATGTTTAATAAAGCCATTTGTGCTAGTTGCCATTAAAACTGGAAGTGAGTTCCAGAGATTCATCAAAACTAGAGGCAGTGAGTTCCAGAGATTCATCATACAGGCTGAGCCTTCTTATCCGTGGATTTTTTATTTAAGGATCTGGCTCAACGCAGGTCCCCCGACTCACATTAAGCCAGACATGGCTCAATCTGACTCCTCCAGAGGTGAGGGGAGCTGTGCTCCCCTTGCCTCTAGTGGGGGTTCTGATTGCCCTACAGGGTGTTCACCGTCCAAGGGCCTTAGAAGGTAATTTCCAGTTACTGGAAGTGATGTTTAATGCCTTAAAAGGCCTCTGGTGGGCTGGGGAGGAGTCAAGATGCCGAACCACAGATTTAATTATCCACGGTTTTCAGCATCCGCCGAGGTTCTGGGAATTGCCCCCCCCCGAGGATTCCGAGGCACAACTGTATGTTCTATGAATAAACCTTTACAGTCCTTTGTTTACTCAATTTCAGTGGATGACTCAGAATTTTTGTACAATACACGTTTTCTCCATTCCCTCTTTCCAGATCCAGATTACACTCATCTTGATCCTGCATCCCAAAGCGATCTGTTTTTTTTTTAAACTGAAAAAAACCCAAACTACTCAAGCAAACACTCCCAAGAAACAGAATTCTTCAGTGTTCGCTTGATATACTTTCCCCAGCTCTACTATCATACTTTTGAAATGGAGGGCCAGAACTGAATATAAGATTATACTTCTGCATTCCTATGCATGCATAGTTGGAAGTAAGACTCACTGAATTCAATGGGATCGGTAGTCGGCTTCCTTCTTACATGAATTGTTCTACAGTATTTATTATTTTCCCTCATTTCTTTTAATAGACACAGAAAAGGCTAAGAAGATATGCAGGGCAAAGAATTCCCACTCCCAATAGCCAGAAGACTTATTTGGTGCTTCTCTGGTTTTGGACATTTCAGAAGACACTGTCCACACTGCTAAGCTTATTTTTCCAGCACTACAAGCCCTGCCTTGTGGCTGACTCCAGATGGTTTAAAGCCACCACTATAATCTTTCCTCGTTGGACAAAACCTTTCCTTAGTAGCTCCCAACATCCCTTCAACTACAGTTTCCTTTCACCCTCTTCTTCTCCCAAGCTCTCATCATTCCAAATAAGAACGCTTGCAAAGAATCACAAGGGCAATGTCCTGTCTAAGGTGGACAATTTTATTTCATGACCTATGAAATAAATTTATTTATTTATCTCTATGTATCTCAGTTACATGTTTTGTGCAAGCGTTGTGGTCAACAGAGAAGGGCATCCATCCAGTGTTCAGGCCTGTTTGCCAAGACTTACGTTGGGTAGGCAGCCCTGTGATAACCAGGCGTCACTGGTCTCTGGAGGGGCTCGTCCACACTCTGATGAGTACTGGGAAATGGCTTCTTCTTTGCTTTGGGTGTATTGGTCATTATCTACGAGATAAGCAGAGGAGACAAACAGGGTGGGGAGACACTAAGGTAGGTGAGAAGGGGGAGGAAAGAGAATATTACCTTCTTCCTCTGGGAAGCTGCACTCATGCAGGGGGGCACTTTCCTTTCATATATGCACTGGCAAACCCAAGACCAAACTCAGCATTGGGAGGGACCACAGCTCCATGGTGGAGCACATGCCCTGCAGGTGGAAAGTTCTGGGTCCAATCAGTGGCCTTTGCCATTTAAACCGGTCTCACAGCCTCTAGCCAGGCTCATGAGCAAGATGGGCCAACGGTCTGACTCAACACAAATAGATTCTTACGTTCTGATCGTATCAATGATGGGGAAGTCCACGCCTTCATTTTGCCACTGTGTTATCAGCACTCTAGGGATAGACTACAGCTACACAATCCAAAGTGTAGATCCACTGAACGTGACACAATACAGTAAGTTTCCTAGTGAAGGTTAATCATCAGCCAGTCTTGCAATGAACAGAAGGAAGCATTTCATTATAGTTAAATATTGGACATTTGTCAGGATCAAACGCAACAGTTTGGTCTTGGGTTTGCCTTTTGGCCCTGTTTAGTATTTTGGCCCCGCCTGTTGCCCAGATGTGGGCTGCCTGGTTTGTTTATTGGGTCTCCTGGGAAATCCAGCCAGGCTTCTTTGGCAGTGGACACTCTGGATTAGGTGTCTAATGTTCTCTGTCTAGCTCTATATTCCCGCTTAGTTCTCAGAACGCCACCTACCTGGCCTGCCTGAAACTAACTGCGGGGTTTCACTCTGACAAAATGCAGTATTGACTGTCAGCATGGATGGATTTGAAAATGGACCATAAAGCTAATGAAGTGAAGCCTTCAGGTTCAGAAGCAGCCTCTGAACGCTAATGGGAACCTGTCTTGCCTTGCTTGTGGCTGGCTAGTCACTGGTGGAAAGAAGCTGCTCAACCTCATGGACTGATCCAACATGACTTTTCACAAGTTTAACTTGCCTGACTGACCCTTCCCCCCCTCGGCTGTTTGGCCTTCCTGAGGTGCTGGAGCCTAGAGGCTGCTCTTGGTTTGATCCTGTGGAGTTCCTGGGTATCTACTATACAGAGATGTTTGATTGGCCCTAGAACAATAATTCAGGCACATTTACCTTGGACTTTTCTTCCTGAGAGTAGATCAGGCCCACAATGGCTTGATCCTTGATCATGTTAAGGCATCAGGGACATTCAAATAAACCCTGTTTAGCAAGTGTCCCCACAGGTGGTACTTACTCCCAAATATTCAGTGGTCAAGAGCTTCTCTCCTGATAACTCTCCCTGCTGAGGCTGCAGCACCTCGTCTTTGTCCAGGTCTGCTTCCATGCTGTTATGGTCCTCCTGGTACAACAAGGCAGCAGAAAGTCATACACTCAAGCTGGAAGAATCTGCTCTGGCTGTGAGAATGGATAATGCAACAGGCAATGCTAACAATGTATAGCTATAATGTAATATACAGTTTCTAATGCATTTCAGGGTGCAATCCTAACCAGGAGCAGGTCTGGCAAGGTTAGGCCAGCAAAGTTTGGCCAGCACAAGGGACACAGTAAAGTATATTTAGACCACTCTTGGAGGCAGAGAGGCCGGCACACAGACCTGCGCCATCCCCCCTGACTCCGAGAGTGTTCCAAATGCGCTTTACGGTGCCCCTTGTGCCAGCCAAACATTGCTGGCCTAACTGCGTCGGCCTAACTCCAGGCTAGGATTGTGACCTCAATGTCTTTATCGGGATAAATAGTTCAACAATGAGGCAAACACAACATTACGCTTCAAATGACACAACTTCGGATGACGCAAAGGGGTTGAGAATAAAATGCCCAATATTATGCCATTGTAGAAATTGACGGTAAGACCATATCTGGAGTACTGCGTACAGTTCTGGTTGCCACATCTCAGAAACGACATAGTGAAACTAGAAAAGGTACAGAACAGAGTGACCAAAATGATTACTGGGCTGGGGTACCTCCCTTATGCGGAAAGGCTGCAGCATTCAGGGCTCCTCAGTCTGGAAAAAAGGCACCTGAGGTGCCTTGAGATGTACAAAATTATGCATGGGATGGACAGAGTGGACAGAGGGATGCTCTTTTCCCTCTCGCACAACACCAGAACCAAGAGACATCCACTAAAAGTGATTTTCCTTTTGCACAGTTGATGAAGATGTCAAGATGCACTTGGAGTGGCTCGACTGCTCTTGCAGCTATGGCTGCAGTGTTCTTCTGTTATCACTTTGGCCCCCTTTCTTCCACAAGGTCACCAAGCTGCTTCAGCAGCTGGTGGGACAGGCCATTAAAAAATTATCTGAAGTCATGAAGACACCCCCTCCCGAAACCAGGCCCCTGCAGGACCTCATTTCACAGGCCCAATCCTGCAGCACCCGTAGACTGGCTGCTTTTCCCACTGAAATTTATTGCATAACGCAGAAGACCTGACATTCCCATTCTGAATTTGCACTTCTTGTTATGAAGGTTTCCATTTTGTGGATCAAACCACATAGGAGTTTTCCGATACCAGACACATGGGGGGAAAAACCCGTTTGTACTCCCCACAGCTAAATGAGTCCATTGGTGGCCATTCCTCTCGACATGCTGGGGCGAGGAACACTAACAGTAAAGAACCAAATGCAGGGCTGGCCTCACACTCTGTGGTCCCCGAGGTCAAAAATCCAAACGGCACCACTGCCCCATGTAGCAGCACGAAGGAAGATGCATCCTCTTCACCTGTCCTCTTGCAGACGTTGCTGTGAGGGAGCAACTGCCAACGCTGCAGGACGGTGGGCTTGTGCCTGTATCTGTTCTTGGCCGCCAACATTTGCTGATAACGTGAGACCAAAGTACATCGGCTCATCGTGCAACCCTAAGTCCCGCAGGTCAGGTTTTGGAATTAAAAGCCCATCATTTTCTCATATAGCCCAGGCTTCTCCTTATAGTCAGAAACTCCCTCCTGCACTCTTTCTGGGCCCATTTGGGTACCCAGTACATCAGCACACAAGTCCACTTTACCAATATGAATAGCCATTTGCCCAGATTGCCAGCCAGCACCTAACTAAGGTAAAGGTTTCCCCACGACCGAATGGTCTAGTCGTGACCGACTGTAGGGGGCGGTGCTCATCTCCGTTTCAAAGCCTGCAGAGCCGGCGTTTATCCGAGGACAAGCTTCCATGGTCATGTGGCTGGCATGACTATACACCGTAGCGCACGGAACGCCGTTACGTTCCCCCCCGAAGTGGTTCCTATTTATCTACTTGCACTTAGGTGCTTTCGAACTGCTAGGTTGGCAGGAGCTGGGACAAGCAACGGGAGCTCACTCCGTCGCGCAGTCTTGAACTCCCAACCTTGCGGTCGAAAGCCCAGCAACAGCGGATTAACTCGCTGCGCCACCACGTCCCTTCAGCACCTAACTAAGGCCAGTTAAATAAAGTGAACCCCACCGCTATGCTGCCTGGAGAGGCACAGTAGCCCTCACCTTTGTCACCGCTGCCAATAATGACCACATCCTCAACTAAGCAGTTATAGTGGATGACACAGTTACTAACCACGTTCATTGCAGGTAACTCATTGAAATGAGATGTCCAGGGACAGACGGACACTGGAGTGTGGAGGAAGCCTCTCCTGGCCCTGGCCCAAGCCGAATGACGCGTGACCAGTGCAGCCGGACAGAGCAACGGAAGCTGCACTGGGACAACCCGTATAGCTCATGAGCTTCCCAGGTGGCACTGCTATTGGTTCCAAGCCACATCCTTTTGCAACACCCCTCCTCCCTGCTACCCTAAAAAGGGCTGGTGAACTATTGTGTTCGGAACCCTGATGATGCCCCCCCCCCCAAATCCCAGGTAACGCATGAATGCTGCTAATGTGACACGCAACCAAGCTCTACACTCTAACCACACAGATGGAAGATGCAGACATCACCAGCAACATTATGAGAGCCAGCACAGAGATAAAGGCAAACAGTTAACATATACATATCCGGGCAGGACAGCATGGAGAAGTCCCTATGGAGTTTTGAGGATTGTGCACTAGACGCCATCTAGAAATACTGAACAATTCAAAATAAAATGCAAACATGAAGTAGTGAAGGAAAGTTTTTTTTTTTAAAAAGTCCTTAATGGTACATTGTTGAATATAGTTTCCAGAATGTCAAAAGCTAGATCAAAGTAACTCAGGGGATTGGCATCACTGACTGTTTAATCTGCCATTAATGTAACAAGGAGAATTGAAATCTGTCCTTCAAACTGTGAGGGCCAAGCTCCACGCTGGCTTCAAAAGGGGCTGTTTGCAAAGGTGAGCATTATGTGAACAGGAAAAGCAGCCAAGCAAATTCTAATTGAATCCCATTTAAAACGTTGCTGCCCTGACAAAATGCTCTTTCAAAATAGTTAGCCAATATTAGCCAAAGTGATTACCATCAGCGTCTGTAAGGTATGTATATATTTAGAACGTTGCGTGCATTATATTCATTTCCTCATTTATGTGAAACATTACAGAGGATTTTTTGACTCTCCCTGCTTTACCATTTAACTATTAACCGTTCCCCAATAATAAGTACTATATTGTTATTGATACAGCACCATCAACGGACCTCACCCTTTACAGAGTAACATAAGCCCAATGACCAGACTTGGTCCCAAAAAGCTTACCAACTTAAATTACAACAAGTGGGGTAAGGGAATGATGACAGAGATGGGAAGGGAGAAAAGGAAGTTAGTAAAATGAAGGCCAAGTCGTGTCTGCAAAGAAATAGAGCAAGTCTCATGATTTAGGCACCCTACAAATCATGGCTTAGAAGATCATGAACAACTTTCCACTTCCTGCTGTGCAACTTTCCACTTCCTGCTTAGCATTTCTTGCTTATTTTTCCCCCAACGTCCAAATGAGCACACTACAGTTAATGCTTATCCTCCAAATCAGAAGCTATGTTCTGAAGAGAATTTCCACATCAGAATTAAACCACAGTTTCCAATTCTGATTCAGAGGATGAGAGAGAACTTATGGTCACAGCTGGTACTGAGTGGTGTCAGGAACGGAATGGAGGAAAGGCGAGGAACAGAACCAGAAACCTTTAGCTCTGCGCTCCCCTCTCTTATGTGGTAAACCACTGAGGCTGCCGGGAAGAAAGTTCCTTGCACTAGGAGCACCATATTGCCCTCACTCCCAGGCAACCCATCAATTTCTTCTCACATGAGAATAAAGGCTTCCAGGTCAGCTTTGGCCTACAACAGAACCGGTTTCCTTGATATGCAAGCAAGCAAGCAAGCAAGCAGTATTTATATACCGCTTTTCAATGAAAAGTTCACAAAGCAGTTTACAGGCAAAAAAATAAAGTTAATTGGCTCCCTGTCCCCAAAGGGCTCACAATCTAAAAATATGGGCTCACAATAAAAATATGCTAGATTTTTATTTGCAGGGGTTTATACGGGGAAGCACTAAAAAAGAAAGCCTCCTCTACCTGCAGCAGCACAATCTGCTCAATCACCTCAGGAGTCTACCACCTCATTCTGCTATGTGTGCAGACAGCATCTGCCTGACTCTTGAAGGACCAGCTTCACCACCTGCTTCCCTACAGGGCTGCCTGCTTGCAAGACGGTCCTCCAGAACCATCTTGTGTATCTGTGTATTTGTGTATCGAACATTTGCGTATTGGGCTCAAGCAGCCTACTTCCTACCACCAGAATCACTCTCTATGACTGCCCAAGGGCCTGATCATGATAGGTAAATGGAAGACAGTTCTTCAGCTGATGGACAGGCAAAACAAAGCGTAAGAGAGCAGAGCTGCTGCAGTAAGTGGACTCAGAGCCACCCTACCACAAAGTAAGGTGAGGCAGCAACCTCAGGCAGAAGATGCTGGGTCCCAATTAGACCAGCAGAGTGGGTGGGGGTGGGGGGGGAGAGGGAGAGGGAGGGAGGGAGAGGGAGATCTGAGCCATGGAACGCATCATTTGCATAAGCCTTACTGCTGTGTTCCGGCCCACGTCCTGCACATTTCAGGGAGGCTTGCACAGGACAGCAGTTCTCAGTGGATTGTGGATTCATGTTATTTCACCAGGTGGGAAGTGGGATTCCTTCTGGATTTTCCTTTCCAACACTGAAGTTCCTTGAGACAGGCCAAGACTAGAATGAGCAATCACCATATGAGCAGAAGGCCTCTTGCTTTGCATGGACTGGAAAGGAAGAGCCTTGAACTCTGCCTCTGGCTCAGCAAACAGGTGCGCTGAAAGGTGGTCAGAGGCAGAAACAGCCACCTTCTTTAACCAATGTCTCACTTTGAGATTAACAGGTACAGGGTGGGGGCTTGTGGTTTCAGAAGGTTTCTACATCCTTGAGCTCTTCCTCAAGCAAGTTAAAGGCTTGACATAAAAGTGCTCATTGCACAATTGTTCTCACAGTGGCATGTAATTCCTTCCTGCATTCCTCAAATACAATGGTCACAACCTTTGAGTTGAGTCAATAACTGACTATTTGCTTATTTTTTTAAAAAAGCAATATCCTGCAATCACCTGCCAACTCATGCAGGTGCCATTTAGAAACACTGACCCTACAAACCAATTCTGTAAGTCAGAGAATACACCTGCGAAGCTAGAAAAATGGACTTCCTGTGGGGTCACAGCCTTGTTAGTCTCTTGCAGTTAAGACAGGGGTGCACCTTGTAGCACCTTAAAAACTAACCCATTTGATTCCACAGAAACTTTAAAAAGACTGGAATTATTGGGAAAACATCATGGTTAAAATCTCTGTGCTGTCTGTCCTATAAACTCCTTCCAGTTTGAGCCCAACAACTAGAAAAGCTACATTCAAGGACTGGAGGCTCTGAGCTGAACCAGTGTTTCAATACTGGCCAGTCTGATCCCTCTGGAAGTCCAAGGTCGGACTAAGGCAACACCTGTGTCCTGATGAGAACCAGCATTTGGTATGCCGAGGCTGCCTCTTAACATGGAGTTCTCATTGCCGAAAAATTGCTTTTCGGTTTTCTCTTCTTTGAGCACCTTTGAATAAATGGGAACTGTGCAAGAACATGACAGTGGAGAGCCTTAGAGATGGACATGCACAAGGTGAGGCTTGTTGTAGGGTAAATACAACATACGCTTGCATTTAAAATAACTCTGGCTCACTCCTGACTTTCACATTCTTGTTCAGACAGAAATGTGTCATGTTTTCAGAAGATACTGGAGAGTGACCATCAAGAATACCTTGCAGTGCATTGTCTTTGCTGGCTCCACTGAAGGCAGCAGCTGTTCTGGGCTGGCTGGAGAGATCACGACAGCACAGGGCTAGAGAACTGCAGTAGATGGGAGAGGGCAGCTGATGTGGATAGAATTTGACTAGGATAGGAATGAGAATAGTTATGAACAGAGGCGTCATCCTACCGGAACGGGGCGGTACCCTGTTCCGGTAGTTCCGGGGAGAGCGGGACAGCGCGCGGCAGACTCTGCGCTTTTTTTTTTGCCCGCCCGCCCGCCCCTGCGCCTGGATCGCTCTATAAGAGAGCTCTTCCGGTCGCAGGGAGGCATCGCCGGGCGCCCCAAGGGGGCGGGGAGCTACAGCTCACCCGTCCGTCGCGGCGTTCCGGATCCTGGCGACAGCAGCGTTCCGGTTGCTGGCGCCAGTGAATGACGTCACTGGTTATGAACCTCCCATGGGTTGTGCTCCATGAGCTGAGCTACTGTTAAAGGAACACTGATTCCTTTGCTGGGAGCTCATGCAGTGAAGGGCATGGTTGACCAGGGTGGTGAACCAGAAGCATTGTTCAGAACATGCACACAGACACAAGCCACATGAGCTCTTAGAAAATGTCATCTGGACTGATCTCACCTTCCTCCCAAAAATTAACCCTCCTAATCTGGACATATCCAAAGCAGACTCCCCTCGCCCCCGCCAATAAAGATCGTTACACAATACTCTCACTCCACCACCACCACCACCCTGATTATCAATATTTGCAATAAAATGTGATCAAGGTGCACACACAAAAATGCGAAGGAAGAGTTAAGGGTGCAAGGGGCATGTATATTTCAGACACAAGCGGAGTATCTGCATCAGATGTTTCCTGATGGCAAGTGTGTGAGAATCAAATCTTTTTTAAAATCTTGAATGAATCTGCACAGAAGAACCTGTTTGCTGTGGAAGAGCATTTCCTCACAAACAGGAAATGCTCTCAGCTCTTGTGGGAAAGGAAGGAAACCTATTCTGCACTGTTAAAAGATGTACCTGGGAACTGAACTGCAGTTTTGTTGAACGCACAGCAGAGTGGAGAGAAATTGTGGGTCACTGCAACCACCTAGAACCCCTTGACGGCCAACACATTGTACTAGCAAAAGACTTGCCATTTGGAGCTGGAGTAAGACATGGAACTTGCATCCAGTTAAGGGAACCCTGTCAGTTATGGTAGGGACTCCTGCCTCAAGACCAGCGATGGGATCTACAAACGACCTGGGGGAGCGCTGGGCGGGACTTAGGCGGGACATCCGGGTGATTGGCAGCCAGTCCGCGGCGATCCGCAGCTGCCCTGGCCTCGGGTGGGGGGGGCTCCTGCTCGCTGCAGAGGACAGGTGAGGGTCGCGCCGGGTGCCTGGGCAAGCAGTGGTGGGGCGCGCTAACCGGGGGCAGCCCCCCCCAGGCCAGGACAGCTGCAGAACGTTGCGGACGGGCAGCCAATCACGCGGAAGCCCCGCCCAGTGTTCCCCCAGGTCGTTTGTAGATCCCATCGCTGCTCAAGACCCTTTGGGGCCTGAAGTAGATTGAAAGCACAAGGAGTCTGGAGCTTCTCCTCCACCAGGTTGCATACCTAAGGGCAGCCCCCCCCCCCAGCTTGTTATATTTTCCTCTTGGGGCAGAAAGCTGCATGTGGCATAAAGAGAAATGGAGGTGAGATGGTCACAGACCTCGCTGCAGACCCAGGATTTCAGCTGCTGCTGATTCTGAATGACACAACATTCCTGATGTAAACAGGACTCCGCTCCAGTCCCAAAATAGCTGCTAGGAAAAAATCCAGGCAATGGATGATAGAATAATTATTGCTCATGGTGCACACGTTCTGACCCAACAGTCTGTGGCCAGTTTCTGCAGATTTCTGTAGTGCTGCCAAAGCCTGCAAAACTTGTTTGAAGAGAAAGTATATAAAAAAAGGAAAACATTTATTTTACAACACAATCATGTGTTGGCTTTATCATGTTCAGATATCTGAAAAACTATGCAGCAGAGAAGACGAAATTACAGGAACAGGCCTTCACAGGGATAAAATATTTGAAGTTCTAAAAGACCTCTGTGCCCTGGAAGTGGTCACCACATCTACACAAGCAAGCAAGCTTATTCTCTATAAAACTGACAACTGGCTTCTGAGCGAGGAAAGGTCTTCTGTAATGTGGACGGTGACTTGGGAGCAGGTTCTTGTACCATTCCTATTGATTTTAACCCAGCCCATAAAGGGAACTGATCCTGAGTACAAGCTTAGATTTTCTTTGAATAACTCATAAATTCCCTTTTGGCCTTGCAGAAAGTAAGGCAGTGGCTCAACCCTCACAATCAATTCTCTAAGGACCATAGATCTGGTTTATTTATAATCCAGTTCTTCTCCAGAAATTTCTTACCCTTGCATTGGTACACTGCCCAACACCCAACCCCAACATCTAAAACATGGTTTCAAATGTTGCTTGAATCTTCAAGCCATGAATAAAAACACATTGTGGGATGTAGTCCCAATGTTTCACTTTCACCTGTGTAAGGCATCTTCTGGGGGTTACAAAGAATTTTGTATCCTCAGCTCACTGTTCTGAACATCGCTTTTTAAAGTGGCTCAAGTAGATTTCTAATTGGCCTCACCTGATAGCTGGCCACAGACTTCACCTCACTATCACGTGAGGCCAATTAGACATCTACTTGAGCCACCTCAAAAAGGGATGCTCTTCAGAACAGTGAGCAGAGGATACAAAATTCTTTGTAACCCCCAGAAGATACTTTCCACAAGTGAAAGTCCCACAATGTGTTTTAATCCATGGCTTGAAGATACGAACATTTGTATCTGTTTTACGACTCACCCAGCCATGAAAGTACGTTTGGAAAAAAAAAATTTCTAGTGCTTCAGAAGCTAAACCTACTGGATATACTTGGGGCACCCATTCTAAAAATGGCATTGGTTTGGCTCTATCAGGTCTAGTTTTAGAGATATGGCAAACCCATCTCAGATGCTGATGTGCAGACAGCAGGATGAATCAGCACAGAAGGTGGCTATGCTGTGCCTACAGCTGATAGGGCCAAACCGATGCAATTTTTGGAATTAGTGCCCCAAATATGTCAAAGAATAGGTTTAAGGCACCAGAATGTGTGTCGGGTGGTGTAGTGACACACTACCCAACACACTGGTGACTGCTGTCACACAGAATGCAAGCAGGAACTGGGTGAACTAATGCCTTTTATCAGAGCATCACCTGCTCTACAGGTTTCTCTGGTAGTTAGTACAGGAAGGTATGTCAGCAATCAGAAGCCAAAGGTTAGTGCCCAGTCTCAGCCAATACGACTACCTGTTTTTCATGTACATTTTAGTACCAGAAAATGCCTCCCTGCTTTTGGCAACTTTTCAGTGCTCCTTGCAAAGCTGTTCACCTAGTCATATGAACTGCACCTCATTTGTCTTTGTTCAACTGCCTTCAGTTTTGTGTTTTGATTTTGTCTACTGACATCCTGTGACCTCTTCACATTAGGCAAAGTGCTGTTACATCATCCTATTCAACATATGACCCTCGACTGAGTGGGATCACCCATGTAGCAAATTCAGAAAAGAGGAAACAGCAGCCAGAGAGGGAAATGATGCTGAAAAGACAACAACTGGATAAACATTGAGCAGAACTGAAAAAAGAAGAAACGCATTTGTGCAATTTTCTCCAATATGAAATGGGGAAGAGTTGAGAAGATTTTGCTGTATAAAAGCATGGCATAAACAATAATAAACACTGTCAAGTTACTGTAAAATGTGAGGAAATACAAAATGTTCATGAAGGTGCAAAAAGTGCCATATTAAGGAAGAATAAGCATTGTCACTTTACATTTTTGTATTTAAGTGATGTCAGTCCTAAAGTTTCAATTTTTTAAAAAAAAAGGTATTTGTATATTATGTTAAACATTTCTACCCTGCGAAAACTGCCAGTTTTGACCACAAACAACTCAAACTGCCAATCAACTGTCCCAGCAAATACCAGTGGCCTGTTGCACACCCACACTTGAACAACAAGGCGCAGCCTGGAGCTCCACTGGGACCCGGAAAATCCCACCTCTCGGTTAATCAAAGTCAGCTATAGAGTCTGAAGAGTCCTCAAAATCTCTACGAAATAATATATATTCATCCGGTAAACAGTGAAGAGAGCTAGTGGCACGTCACAGCTAGAATTCTTGGCTTGGAGGTGGAGCAACTAACTTAAGAACAGAAGAGCCCAGCTGGATCTTATTTGCATCTGAGGTAGCGTACTTCTACAATAAAGAGGTTGCAGAAACCCATCTTGGCCTGTAGCCTGCGATGGACTTTTCCTCCAGGGATCTGTCCAGTCGCCTTTTAAATGCACCTAGACCAGACAATAACACCACATCCCGTGGCAAGGAATTCCCCAGATTAATTACCCCCTGGGTAAAAAAGTATTCCCTTTTATTTGTTCTAACTCTCCCAACACTCAATTTCAGTGGATATCTCCGAGTTCTGGAGTTATGAGAGAGGAAAAAGAGCATCCCTCTATTTGCTCTATCCATCCCATGCATAATTTTGTACTTCTCAAACTTCTGCTCAACTTCAGTGCCCCCACTGAATGCTCCCCCCACAAAGTCACTTTCTCCCAACCCCACAAAGGTCACAGGGATATTGTGAAGGTCAGTGAAAGCAAACTTCTATATACCACCTCCTGGTGTTCTTTGGAAGAAGAGAGACTTACAAATACAGCTTTCAGAACTTACTTCATCATTATCTTCCTTCTCTTCATCATCAGACTCAGCACTATCATCCAATGGATCATCTAGAAGAAAACATGAACAGCCAACTAAGTAAATAAGCACACCTATTTACTTCCAGTTGACCAGATACTTCTCCCCAAAATTTGTTCTGTAGCAGCAACAGAACCATATGGACAAAGTGCAGAGGAGACGCCCTACTGCAAAAACAGGAGTAGCGTAATAGCTCATTCATTTCCATGGAGTTCGCAATGAAGAACTTTGTGTGCCTCTGAATGCAGAACACCATTCTTAGAAGCCGATTCCGAGAACCATCATGCTTAGGAGATTAAGGCAGACGGCACACAGTCCTTCAACCATCTGGAGTTTCTGCACGCTGTTCTTTTGTATAGCTATTTATTATTATTATTTATTGAATTTGTACCCCGCCTTTTTGCCCGAAGGCACTCAAGGCGGCAGTGTTGCTTTTGCAAAATGCTTTTGCTGCTGAAGTTGGGGCAAAATAAAGCAGACTGACTGCATCATTGTTTTGCTGGGGGTGGGGGTCAATTTGCAGCATTCAGGCACACATCACTGCAACAGTTCCAGCTGTTGGTTAGTAGTGAGGTGCAAAATAAATGGCAAGCAAGTGAAGAAACAATCACAACCTCATGATGGGCTGAAATGCCAGAGGTGGAATTGCCACACTTACGGCCACAATCCACGGTACCTGGAAGTCCAACTAAAAGTACTCTACTTATGAGTAAACACATGGTTTGGCTCATGCTGTAAGGCTAAGCACGCTTACTTGGAACTAAGTCCCTGTTGAACTCAGTGGAGTTTTCACCAAGTATTTAGGATGAGGAAAAAGCTACAATCCACCATGCACAAGTCCAACTGAAACCAATAGTGAGGCTTGAGCTGTGAAAAGCCATGGAATTGAACCTGAAACCCCCAAATCTATTGTTATTACTGTCTTTTGCAATTCTTTGTGATAATAACGCAAGCATTTTTATAGCTTTTTGTGAAAGATTTCCAGCCCAGATAATAACTGTATGCTTCCCTCTAACCTGATTTAAGCTGCTTGATAATAAACTCAATCTGTTGGATCATATCAGCATTTCCTTCCTCAATGTAGCACCGGAGAATGTCTTCCATTTCCTGGATGGGTTAGAAAACAGATCTGTGTAAGTGGTTCACAGGGGCGACCCCTGCATAAGGTCATCTCACTGGTGAGGCACATGGCTAAGAAAGGAGGACTGCTGAGAACAGCTACATCCAACTGCAGATGTCCTGCTCTGTGTACCAGCAAAAACAGTGGCTTGCTCTGAGGAAACAGAACTCTCCTGTAACCCGCACAGCAGGCACATTTCTGGTGCCTAAACCAAACACAGAATGATTTAAGACTGTCTCCTTGGACTGAAGCAGGACCAGAACAGAAGTGCTACTGTGATCCAGCAGACGGGGTGGCTGAGTGGGGATTCCAAGCCTGGCTTCCAGCCTCAGTTCATCAACTACGTCATGGGCAGGGCAGGAGAGTCGGGGTTTCCCCCCCCCCCTTTGGGCTCCCTGACCCGACGTACAAGCAGTTGGATGGCCAGCCAGAAGAGGGAGAGGACTGCATAATGGGGTAGCCCCATCACATGACCTGGCCAGGCCTTCCTGCTTGTACTTTACCACTCTCAAGGAACTGCTTTTATGCTGTCATTTGTTCACCCTATAAAAAGTATCTCACCAAGACAGTGGTTCCCAACCTGGGGGTTGGGACCTTCAAGGGTGTTGCAAACCCAATTTCAGGGGGTCGCAAAGAGCTTGGGGCAGCCATCTTAAAAAGCTGGGCACCACCATCTTGGAAGCTTCATTTTGGTTAGGGAAGAGGCTTTTCCATTAAACTACCACGTCCTCAAAGCTTGTGGCTGTGAGGGAAATTAGCCTTGCTATGCGCTCGTCTTGGTGTGTGCATATGCATGTGATGAAGTCTCTCTTGGGTCTCTTTCCAAGCAGGCATGTCATGCCTCCCATGTGCATGCCTAGGCGAGTCTCAGCACATGGGGAAGAGGAACACAAGCACTCTGAAGGCTATCTAAAATTTGGCTTTACCACCATGATCAGCAATGGCACAGAGAAGCCACTATGTGTACTGTGCAATGTTGTTAGTGCTAAATCAATCACTGAACTCAAAACTTAAACGTCACTTAGATATAGAGCATTCAGACAGGTTCAGTCCTGGGGGCTTGCCTGCCCGGGAGCAAACCCCCAAACGGCCGCCTCTCCCCCAGAAGTAATCATGGTGATGTCATCATGTCACTGCAATTACTCCTGCCCCCTACTTAATAAAAAACATGAACGAAATTGAGTGGCTTGGTTCTCCTTGTATTGGCTGACTAGCGGAAGGAAGGAAGGAGCTGCTTCTGTTGGGGCTTTGTCCGTACGGGCGGAGGGAGGGAGCCGCTTCAACTGCCCGCCTGCCCCCCCACACCAGCTGCCTGGGCCCCGGGACGGTGCTTCCCCAAGTGCATCAGGACAACAACCTGCTCTCTGTGCGCTGCTGGGGAGGGCGGCCGTCTCAGCAACCGGGCCAGGCAGTGCGAGACAAGTGATGCTGCCTCTGGAACTCACCTCCCCTTCTCCCCCCCCAGGTGCCAGGAAAACAAGCTCCCCTGCAGGGCACATAATGCCTCCAGCGCTCACTGCCCCTTTCCCCCCTTCTTCCTCACCCCAGTCGCCAGAAGATAAACTAATCTAAAAAACTGAACAGAGCATGTTGCCCCTGAATTTTTAAAAAAGGGAACAGTGCATGGGCAGTGTGTGTGGGCATTGTAACAATGCCCCCCCCAAGCCTGGGGCATTTGCCCCTCTCCAGGTCCGCCACAGCATTCAGAACATTCATTAAAAACCAATGACTTTACTTCCTGTTTAATGACCCCACTTTCTGCCCTAGGTCTTGGGGCGGCGGCGGGGGGATCCCCCAATAGGTTGTTGTACCTAAAAAGGGGTCCTGGTGCAAAGAAAGATTGGAAACCACTGCATCTGGAGCATTGGCTTGTACAACAGGACTGCTTCGGCACACACATTTCTTGCAAACTTCAAAAAACCTCATTTTGCGCATCAAGCAGAGATAGAACACCTTTGTTAGGGCTTTATTGGAATTAACTTAGAAAATCACAAAGAACAAGCTAGCCTGAAAGTTTCACAAAGTTGAAACAAATTCAGAGTTAAACAAATAAATTCACGGGGAAGGGAAGGGAAGCCCTCAGAAGCCCGCTTACTGCCTTGTACGAAGATGAGACAAAATCACACGTGTTAGTTATATGGGCCGTATGTGGACCTCTCCCACCCAGCCCCACTCCCACTCCCACACTTGTCCAACGGGTCTGCCTGCATTTTCTGGCCTAAAGTATAAAAGAGGAGCATGCACAGGACTAGGTGATGGTGATGTAACAGGGTTATTTTCCCAGTTAATGGGACATCAAAGCTTCCCCTTTTGGGGGGGGGAATTCTTCTAATCTAAAAGACAAAACCTCTCCTCAGGTGATACAGGGCGGGCTGATGATGAGTGACAATCTAAAAACAAAGCCATTCCAGCCACCCATTCAAAAACCTTGCTGCCCTGGCTTCAGAGATAGCGTTTTTGAATAGGCCCTGGGAAGATAAGATAAGCATCACAGCCAAGAACACAAGCATTCATCTGGTCTACACTTAACCGGATTTCATAGGAGGACAGAGACAAAGCAACAGACAGCAGCTATTCTGCAGCAGGCAGTTCATCACCTCTTCCTATTCAGCATGAGCCGCTAGAGCAGACCGGTGGACGCCCTGCCTCACAATACCTTGCACTTCCATCATGGCCCCAATTATATCAGATAAATGTTTTTCTGGAGGGACCTTGCAACTGTTGCTGCAGCTTTGACTATTGTTACCTAGGAAACAATGGGCAGGAGTCAGCTGCAGTGGGAATGAGCTGGTCCTCTTCTCTTTTTCCCCCCTGCTTGCACGGAGGAGGACTCCTGCCAGTCCCAAGTGGGCAGAGCCTCAGGACATGGGACACTGGCACTGAAAAGGGTCTGCAGCTGCTCTGAAGCCATGGCATGTATTCAGAGAAGGGGAAGCTGAAGGCACCTAGACTAAACGTGTGCTGTCACTGCACCATTTATTGAATTAGGGCCCCTCTAACTGTGGGCTTTCTTCTTCCCCAAACTCTCATTGAGGCTGCAATTCCAGGCACCCAAATTTAGAGATAAGTCTCACTGAAGCCAGTGGAACAACTCCTGGGTAAACGCGCTTAGAACAGGGCTGTCAGCTATCAAAGGAAGGCTGACATATTTATTTTAAAATATTTATACAGGCGTCCCCCCCCATCTGCAGACCTTGTATCCACAGATTCAATTATCCACTGATCTTTTCTCTACCCCTCCTATGTCCCATTGTTATTTAAATCCTTACTGCTGAAAAAATGTTCTTCCTTTTACAGGTTATTATAAGCATACAAGCTTATAGTTCCTGCAAGCAGGCTACAGGCAGCCAGAAAGCTTGAAAAATCTCCAACAAACACTAACAGGAAGCAGGAACTTAACTGCTTCCTGTTAGCGTTTGGTCGAGACTCTTCAACCATTCTGGCTGCCTGCAGCCTTCCTGCAGGCATTATAAGCCTGTATGCTCACAGCAACCTGTAAAAAAAAAAAAAAAAAAGAACATTTTCTTAGCGGTAAGGATCTACATAATGTTAATGGGCATAGAGATAGGGCTCCCTTTTATCCGGGGGGGGGGGGCGCCCTGGAACGGATTTCCAGCAGATACCCGGAGGACGCCTGTACATGTTGCCTGTTTGCCAAATAACATTCAAAGTTCCATAATTCCATCAAAAAGGAACCGCAGACAGAAGATGAGCTCTCCTGGACTGGACCCAAGAGGCACTGAGTCCAGTATCTCTTTCTCACAGTACAGTGGCAAACAAGAAGCTCCAGGAAGCCCACCCGTTGGAGATGAAGGTAACAGCGCTTTTCCGCCAGGGCTCCCCTGCAACTAATATTCTGACTCTACTTGAAAGCACCAAATAGTCACCCTGATTCCTCACCTCTGATAGTCCTGCCTTCTATGAAGTCCCTCTTCATGCAACCTTAATACATTCCATGATAATTGCTGGTAAGGTGAAAACTCATATAGCAAACACATTTCTGTGTTGCACTGCCACCTAGGGCTGCTTTAAAAAATATGTCTGAGCAGTGCTTTATAAGCAGAAATATAAGCAAAAAATATGCTCATACACGGAGTTTGAAGGTATAAATTTTTACACCTCATTATAGGAAAATCTAATAAAGTGAGTACTTGTACAACAAGGGACAACTTGGCTTTTAAAGCTGTCTAAGCTAGTGCCAGCATTAAAACACACACACTAGTGAAGAGCAATTAATCCATTTCACAGCCTGTAACTGACCAAATTGGGCTTTCCTGGGCAAGGTGATGGGGCTGGAGGTAGTGTCTCAGCTGCAGTGGGTCTGGAAAGAAACAGATTGATTTCAAGCCTGACTTTGGGATGGAGACAGCCTTGGTAGGGGATGACCTGGGCTGGGGACTGGGCGGGGGAGAGCATCCCAGTTCACTGTGCTGAACTTTGCAATAGTTTTCAACTACTGACCACGGTGTCCATCCAGAACAGGTGGCTGAGTTGGGGCTTGAAGGCACTGTTCTGCAGGGGTTCTTTTGGCTGACAGGCCCCAGAAAGCGATGCTGGGGGGGGGGTGCCTCTTCAGGACCCTGGCCATTTATGTATGTGATGCAGGAGTCTATTTTGTCCCCCAAGCTGTTTTAGCCTCTGCATTGACATCTTGAATAGGTCATCCGGGAATTTGGAAGTGGGGTGTCATCCATATGCTGCTTGACACCCAGCTCTATCTCTCCATTCCGTCAAGTACTATGGGGGGGCTTTTGAAGTCTTAGAGCACTGCCTGGAGGCAACTTGGAACTGGCTGTGGAATAACAAGCTGAAATTAAATCTGGGCAACCTAGTTTAGAAATCCATGATGCAGGTGCTAAACTATCAACCAATTCTCAGTGAAATTGCACTCCCTCGGCCTGGTGTCCTTCCAGATCCACTGCTGTTCCTGAATGGCAGCTGCGGCCAGGGAGTCTTTTGCCCGCCTTTGGCTGGCGCGCCAGCTGTGGCTATACCTGAATCAGTTGGACCTCAACATGGGGGTTCATGCCTTGGTGACATCTGGGATGGACTACTGTCACATACTCTATGTGGGGCTGCCCTTGAAGACAATCCAGAAATTTGATACAGAACACAGCAGCCTGTGTGGTTCCTGGGGGGTCGATGGCTCGATTCTGTTGGACCACCGTTCCGGCAATTGCACTGGCTGCCAGTTTGCTTCTGGGCCCAATTCAAGGTGCTGGTTTTGAACTTTGCAGCTTAGGACCGGAGTATCTGAGGGACTACCTTCCCCCGTAGGTTCTGCCCCATTCCCCAAGATCTTCAGAGGGTGCCCTGCTGCGTGTACGCCTCCTGAGAGATGAGGCAGCGGTGGGGAGCGGTGCCTTCTTAGCTGCGGCATCACCAGTATGGAACGCCCTCTCATGCGAATTGTGAACTGCTCTTTTTCTAGAAGCCTCCTGGGAGAGGTCAAACACATTTTTATTTAGTTTGGCATTTGTATAGTGAGGCAGGGGTTATTGTCTGTTCTGTTTAATGTTATGTGTCCGCTGTTATAATCACCCTTTTCTTCCTGATAGGATGGCTGCTTTTTACTGCTGTTTTATTAACTATCCTGTTTACAGTATTTTGCTGCTTTTATTGCTGTACCGCTTGCTGCTTTTATCAAGGATGATCAGAGGGTTGAAGAACAACCCCTAGGAGGACAGGTTGAGGGAACTTGGCATGTTTACCAAGAAGGCAGAGGGGGGATATGATAGCGCTCTTCAAATACCTGAAAGCTGCAATAAGAAAGAAGAAACAAATTTGTTCTCAACCGCCTCTGAGAGTAGAACTAGATCAAATGCGTATGAGCTACAAGAGAGGAGATTTTGGTTGCATATAAAAAAGGAATACTAGATAATAAAGGCCGTTTGGCAGCATAACAGATGGTGGATTGTCCTTCACTGGAGATCTTCAAGCAGAGGCTCGACAGGCACCTGCTGGAGATGCTCTACGAGGATTTCCTGGATAGGCGGGGGGGGGGGTGCAGGTTGGACTAGATGACTTTCTAGGTCCCCTCCAACTCTATGATTCATGCTCCTATTCTTTAGGTCTATTTCAGTGCTGATGCTTTTATAAATTTTGTACTGCTGCTTTTTTGGTCTTTTGGTCTTGCTGTTCCTACATTATAATTGTATAATTCTAATAAGTAATATTACAATATGAAGTATAATATTTCTCCCATACATTCCAGCCCATACTCTTAAGTCATCTGAAGGGGCTCTCCTTCAAGGGCCGCCTCTGTCCCAAGCTAGAGGGGTGGTGGCCCTGGGGGTGACACTTCTCCGCAGTGGAGCCACAATTATGGGATTCCCTTCCAGGGGAATTAAGAACTGCCCCTTCTCTCAAGGCTTTTCAGTGAGGGTTCAAAACATACTTGTTTTGTCTGGCATTTGGTTGATAAATGGCTGGCTGCTATCTGTGCCTTTGCAATGGTGCTGTGGCTTGACTGCTTCCCTGGACTAATTTCTGGACAATGATTCCTTTTCATTGTGATGCATTGTACATTTATTGTGGAGCTTTGTAAGCCGCCTTGGGCATTTGCTTCAGCATGGGAAAGGAGGGATATTAATTTTTCAAATAAATGGATAAAACGTTTATTATCGTACTTTGCCTGGCTGCTGAAGCATGAGAACAAAGGCACATCTCCCTTGGAAAGCAGTGCCACAGTCATGGCACAACCACAGAAAAACCCAGAAACCACCTTCCCAATCTCAGCTGCCCGGCAAGTTCATACAGGAGCAGGTGGTCCTTATGGCTCCCTACTGTAAGGCCGCTTTTAGAGCCAGCTGCATTGAAACCAATGCAATCCAATGAAACCAATGTTGAAAGGGACAGTGTGGACAGACGCCAAGTCACCGTCATGGAGGAAGGCGTCTTCTCTGCATGGCATCACACTGCGGGAGGGGACTCGCTTATTTTGTAGCCAGGGGAATACATCACAGCTCAGTCTCTCACCATTGCTCGCGCTTCCTCTCGTATTGACGGAACTGCAAGGATGCTGTAAAGAGCCCCGTTCACGTATGGATGTATCTGTAAGAGAAGAAAATGTTACTAGAAAAGATAATTTTTAACCAATAAACTGCCCACTGATTGCTAACCGCTGCTAACTGGGCAAGAGGCACTTTTTCAAGTGGTGCCCTCTTATATTTAGCAGGGGGAGAGCAATTGTCCCTCTTCACCCCTGAGCAGTGTCTTTCTCGTGGCTGTTGCTGGTGGTGTTCTCCATTCTTTTAGATTGTGAGCCTTTTGGGACAGGGAGCCATTTAACTTTAATGTTATTATTTGCCTGTAAACCACTTTGTGAACTTTATGTTGAAAAGTGGTATATAAATACTAGTGATTGATTGATTGATTGATTGATTGATTGATTGATTGATTGATTGATTGA
>JAJKFI010000110.1:2550655-2575666 GCA_029204185.1 Lerista edwardsae | reverse complement strand
CACACACACACACACACACACACACACACACACACACACACACACACACCCACCCAAGCCCATCTGGTGTATCCACATTTTTTCAGATGCCCCCAGCTCAGCTTTAACCTAGGTTCTGTTTACAAGCAAAGCTATCTCAGAATCCTGTTTCTTCATAACCCCTGAAAATCCCTTCAGCCATACTTTTTCTGCACCTCTTGAATTACTCCAGAGGGGATGACCAGAGGAAGCACTTTGTTTATGCTGGCACCCCATTTGTGGAATCTCCTCCCCGAGGAAACTCGCCTAGCACCACGTGGCCTTTTTATTCCCCCAGGCATTTGAAGTTTCAGTGATCAGGGTAAAGTTGAGCTTTGAAGTAAAAAAAAGTGCAGTGGCTAAGACTGTACACTAAGAAATCTTCAGGCCAAATTTCACTGGTGCCACAAATTCACGAGCCTCAGTCCCTCCTTTGCACCTAGGGAGATACGCCTGGCCTATGCAGTGGCAGTGCTGCGAAGGACAAATGAGGATATGAGGTGCTCCAAGCACTATTTGTCTTAGTTATGGTATTCGATACTGCTTTCCCACATTGGTGTTCTCAAGATCGTTATTCATAAAAAATACGACATACAAGAGCCATGAGACAGCAAATAAGCAACAGGAGCCAGTAATTTAAGAGACTTGCTCCCAAAGAGTGGAATAAAGACACGATTCCCTGTTCATGAAAAGAGAGAGCCAGCTTGCCAGACCTCCCAGCAGGGAGCTCTGGGGCAAACACTCTGCTGGTGAATAACCATCGATCAACCAAAAAACGGTACCTGGGACAGAGCTTCAGCAGCTCACATTAAATTTTGGGGCACCACAAAAGAGACAGTGCTCCCAGAGATGCCTGAGATAGGCTTGGGTTACCCAGGTTCAAGGCCTAAGTCGTACTTTCTCACTTCCTTTGGCTTCCCAAAGCCCAAGCCTGGACATCTTCCTAAAGCGTTGCAAGACATCATCATTCAAACCGGTTGTCAGTGATCAGGGTAAAGAAGAGACAGGATAAATATCCAGCTTCAGCTACTGGTGAGTGGGACTTTATGATTAACATATTGGTACCTGGCCTGAGTCCCTGGGACAGGATGAGTCATAAATCAAACATGACAAGGCTTTTTCTCCTTGCCCATTATATGGGTAGCAAATTCTCTGGGCAGAACCTGCATACTGTTTACACTTCATGTAAACTTCCCTGGAGGTCCTTTTTGGCCCAGAAGTGCAGGGGGTCAAATATTGATGTTTTTAAAGAATAATCACAAATTCTGTAGTGTGCCTAGTACACTGTTGCAGTGAATTAATATTAAACTCATCAACAGCTACCTATAAAAGGGAACGACTGGATGCTCAGATCTGAAAACAAGAGGGCCAACTGAGATTCAAAGAGAGAGTTTTCAAGAGCTTTAAATAATCCTAGGAGCCAGCAGTCTGGAATCCAAATAGGCTAGAATGACACAGTGGTCAGATTTTCCCCTTTCTGTTACCCCAGATGAAATTCTAAAACGAACAATCAAAAAACCTGAGTTTGCAGAGCCCAGATGGTTTTATGAGATGGAGAACTTAACTTGTCCATCAAGTCATTTTCAGCTAGATTCAAACAGCAGAAGACAAAAAGGAAAAGCACACACCATACTTTATTTACACTGAATGCATGACAGTTCCCCCTCCGATTTCTAAAACATTGTCTGCTCCTTTATATTTGTGGGTATTAGCTATAAAAGTACCTCATGGTTCTCGTGGCCCAGAAGATCTGAGAGAACTTTGAGCACTTCATTTGCAATTCTCACACACGTTTTCTTCCCTGTAAAGATTCAAAGGACATGGATCATTCATCTCTGGCCAGTGCCTCTGCCCATTTTGCTTCAAAAATGCAGACAAAAGGGAAAAGCAAACACTTGCGATAAAAACAGAGTTATTTGTGCCCACATCCAAAACCTCTGCCTCCCTTGTGAGGCTGATGTCCTTCAAGCGCTGCCCTTAGCATGCTACCCTGCAACGCACATAAGCGCAGTCACCAGTGGCGCACCCACAGGCCACTGTGAGCTGCAAGCAATATAATAGAATCCTCACAGGGGTCCAGTGGTGTAGCAGAGTGACGCAGAAGCAGAAGCTCTGATGCCCCTCTTCTCTTCACCAAACGGAGGGACGGCAAGACCCCCTCCAGGCATGCATTGAGAAAGCAGCAATAGTACTGCTTTTCTTTGGCATCCCCAATGACGCCCGAAGGGCTGAAGAAATTCTGCTCCCCCCCCCCCCCCGCCTCCTTCACGTCAGCCTAGATGCAGAGGCGACAGTGGTGATAGCTTTGGCCCTCCTAGTCTGCTTTCCTCCTCCTCTTCCTCCATAGCAAGGAAGCACAAAGACACCCATTGTAGCCCTCTTCCAGATCAGGATTATGTCTCCATAACCTTCCTGCAGCGTGCCCAGCTCACCTGTTTCCTTCTCCTCACTCTATTGGGCAGAAGATTTAGCCGAGAGGGTTAATGCCTCCGTTTGCCCGAAGATAACAACTAAAGATCTCAAGGTCGTGAGCTCGAGACTCCCGGAAGTCTGTGTGAGCGGCAGACCTTGCAAAACTGCGGCTGATTAAAAAAAAAAGCTGAGTTTCAGCTGCCCGTGGGAGGAGTGTGCTGAACGCAGCTGCGTCTCTGGTGAGAGCAGGGAAGCCGTTTATCAGTCAGCAGATGACAGACGGGTGGCTAAAGAAAGAAGGCTAAATCCAGAAAGAAAGATCTGTTTGAATGTGGTTCTTGAAAGATAGAACATTCTGTAAATTGTAAAAACCTTCGGGTTTGTGAAAAAGTCTGCCTATGTAAACCGCCTTGAGTTGTAATCATTAGAGAAATCTAGTGACTTTAAGAAAGGCGGTATATAAATACATGTATTATTATTATTATTATTATTATTATTATTATTATTATTGCTCTGTTTTGAAAAAGTGTGACAGAGCAGAATGGAACAAGGAAACTGGGAGAAGCAGAAGAGTTAACCCCACTTTGCCATACTACTTCAAAACACAAAATCTGGGGGGGGGGGGCAGGGCTTCGCAGATAATAAACCTTGCTGAAGGAGAATTAACATGGCTCTGGTAAGTCCTGCCTCACGAACCTTTTAGAATTCTTTGAAAAGGCCAACAGGCATGGGGGATGCTGGCAAGCCTGTGGATATTGTCTATCCGAATTTTCAGAAGGCGTTTGACAGGTCCCAAAAGCAATAATTGCAGGTAACAATAATTGCTGGTTAGCAACTCTATGAAGTTAATGACATTAACCTTGTAATGCAACACAGTTAGGGTTATGATGTGAAAAGAGGTCTTGTAAAAATCTATTACATAATATGTAGGTTTCTATCTGAATTCCTCCAAAAAAGAGTTCATCATGGTATGGGCTGTAAAACTCTGTAAAACCCATTTTTAAAAAAAATTGAGACTCTATTGTAGTGATTTGATTGTAAAGTGAACCCATTGTGAAGTGGGAATCCACTGTAATATGCTTTTTTGCCCCAATATGAGGCACTGTGTAGCATACAGCAGACCATAACAGTCTAAATAAAACCCCAAAACAAACAAAAAAATTTAAAACACTGTAAAACACACACAGGAAGAACTATAAGCCAATCAAAAACCAAATAAGAGTTTTGCCATCTCAAATATTATAGTATCTTCCTATCCATCTATCTATCTATCTACCCACCCTACTGAGAAACTCAGGCGACTGGGGGCCAATCAGATCGGAAGCAAAACAGAGCCACTCAAAATTAAGGTGCACTTTCCACATACTCCGGACACAGCCTACGTTTGGAGAAAGAAATAGGCTTGCAAACCAAGAGGAAACATGCAAAACCCTCTTCCTATTTCCTTGCCCATGCAACCTGACATGGACTGGAGGAGACAAGGAGCAGCCCTGACAGCCACAAGCCATCAAGGCTTACTAATTAATTGGCCAGCCTGGTGTGACTGGATGAGGCTGAGTGACAAACTCTCCTGCACCATGACCAGAGTGTGCGGAAAGTCCTGGCTGCCATAGCTACAGGGGGATCTGGTCCAGATCTTTCAGGAGGGGAAGAGCCGGACCAGAACAGAGAGTGAGACGGGACTTCAAAACCCTGCTGCTGGCTGAGGAGGAGGAGGAGGAGGAGGAGAGAGGGCAGCAGGCTAACTGGTGTGAGTGCAACCAGTGACCCCAGCGAAACCCACCTGACCCATTCTATAGAAGACCAACCCCCTCCCCACACGTTCTGAGGTCATGGGAAGCACAGCCAGGGAAGGAACTTGGCCATGCCATTCCAGTTTGCTCCCCACCTCTTAGCTCAACTCCGCCTTCTGAGAGGCCTGGCTTCCACACAAGGCACCACACTGGGGGTTTGCTGTCCAAACTCCAAATCCTCTCAAATCTTTCTCAACAGCTTCATATACAGATTAAAGAACCCATAGGACAAGATGGAAACCACAGGGTTAATTCTCATCAGGCAAAGTAGCTGTACTTCCAGGATCCTGCCTAGGAGAATTACTGAAATGCAAGAGGACTCAGAGAGAATATACAACTCATCTGCTCCAAGTGCAAGTCCAAGCTGGAGGAGATACAAGCACTTTGCAGAGAATGTGTTTTGCAGCAGGGTCACAGAAAGCAGCAGAGCAGATCTCTAGCAAGATCATCTCCTGCATGGCCACTGACTACTCAGAAAAGCTCTGCGGGTTTCAGCAAGCAGATGCAATGGTGGTGGTGAAGTATTAATTTGTCTCAGAGTCATCTTAATAGGCAGAGGGCCCAATCCTATCCAACATTCCAGCGCTGATGCAGCCGTGCCAATGGGTTGTCTGAGAGATCTCCTTAAGGTCAAGGTCCTCAAGGTCAGGAATCAGTTGACTTACTGCAGCATGCACTGCGGCTGCTGGAAAGTTCCTAAGAGCCTTCTCCACAGGCCTTACTCAGGAGTAACCTCTGACACAAGGTGAGTGGCAACAATGAATAGGACCTTCATTGCTTCTGCAGTGACCTCTGCCTATTCATGCACGAGGCATCTTCTCTATTACCTTTGAGTAAAATAGAATATTTCCTATTGTGTGGATGTTTATCATTCCCTATTGTGTGGATTTCCTGTTGTGTATCATTTCCTATTGTGTGGATGTTTGTGTTTCAGAGGAGGAATTTTTTGAAGGGGGGCGGGGATTGGGGGATTGGGGGGGACTGTTGGGAATTCAATGTGTGTGTTGGTTTGGTCTCCGGGTGTCAACGAATTTCATTGTATTGTGTAATACAATGACAATAAATAAATAAATAAATAAATAAATAATAATGAGGAAGAAGTTGCTGTTCTTATCTGCACATTGCATGATCCAATGCTGCTATTTCTGGAGTGCTGACTGTTAAATCGGTTGACTGCAGATTGCGTTATCTGCTGCTGCTCACACGTTTTATTGTAATTTTAAGTCAGCTGCCTGATGATTCTTGTGATTAACAGGCAGGGTATAAACATTTTAAGTAAGTAGTAATTGAAGGAGTTCTAGGCCACACCTGGCCAGATTTGTCCCACGTCTTCCTCCACCCACACTCACTGGCTGTGGTATGCCAGGACAGTGGAAGTGGGCATTCTGAGAGATGTTTTGGCATTTGCCATGGTCTGTGGGCTACAGAATAAGCGGTTTTGACAGAATAAGCATTAGCAACTCCTGAAAATGAGTTATGGGTCTAACAAGTTTTCTGATGACTCTAATGCAACCTTACCCGCACATAGGGGTGATCTCAGAATAACTACAAGCAAGACAATCCCAAGAGAGAACGGCTGCAGCTATACTGTACTTTGTGTCTTATGAATTACTAGTGACAAGAGGGACCTGCAACCAAATGATGCATCTCCCGAACCCTAATGCCCAATTGACTGGTCAGCCAGTTCCTCCTCCCTGAGAACCTCACCCAGTGTTAATCTTTTCTGACAGCTCAACCGTCAATGGACTTCTAGGGGCCTCTGAGAATGTTCAGTCCACATCAGCCTATTTTTTGGGTGCAGAATGGAGATTTTTATTTATTTATAAACAAATCTACTTCTTTGGATCTAGGTAGAAACCTGAAAAACCAGTACCTTATTTGTGGCTGATCTATTATGCACACAGTCAAGCACTCAAGCACTCTGAGTCCTCTTCAATAAATATTACATAATAAATTCAGACTTTCAAAGAAAGGGTAAAGGTGGCTAGACCAACTGCAACATGAATTTTGCATATGCTCCATATATACTCTTTCCCTGATGCAAACTGTACCATGCCAGATACCTGAACTCCGAAGGCAAAGGTTCATGAGCAAGGCAACTGAATAGGCCAAGGTGTAATCCGACATGCAGTCTGTATCCTTCAGAGCATCCACCAGCCACAGGATGAGCCCGTCCTTTATCATAGCTGACTGCAAAGCCCGCCTAGAGATTTGAAGACAGTAACAGTACTCTGATGAATACCTAGAAAAGTACCACTGAGAACAATATTACAGGATCAACTTGGATTACTTGTGTGCTGCAACTCAGGCATGAAGCTTGCCTTGTGTCAATTACATAGCCTACTTGCAGAGTTAAAATGCAATGGTGTCTTGCTCATAACAGCGAGATACAGAAGGGAGGGGGGAAGAGCAGCTCCTAGCAAGGATATGTTCCTCTATTCATTAATTTTATTTTATTTTATTTTTATCCATTTAATTGTATTGTTATTACTATTTGCCTGTAAACTGCTTTGTGAACTTTGTGTTGGAAAGCGGTATATAAGTACCTGTTGATTGATTGATTGATTGATTGATTGATTGATTGATTGATTGATTGATTGATTGACTGATTACAGTGCCAAGG
The DNA here is from genome assembly GCA_029204185.1 of Lerista edwardsae. Classification (NCBI taxonomy): domain Eukaryota; kingdom Metazoa; phylum Chordata; class Lepidosauria; order Squamata; family Scincidae; genus Lerista; species Lerista edwardsae. The sequence continues at coordinate 2,568,820 of JAJKFI010000110.1, read as the reverse complement.
CTGATATAACCTGTCACAAGTTGGTTTTGCCTGCAATCTGGGCATGACTAAGAGGTCTCTGCAGGTACTTTGATACTTGGAGCATTCCGGGAATGACTCAAGACCTTACGGTACCCAAGACAGAAAAATCCAAAGGGGAATGTCCTGCTAATCAACATGGGACACAATCCAGTGTTCCCTGTGCAAGCCCCACTGAGAAACAAATGACTACAAAAGAGCACTTGTGCATTCCTTGATCATTTCTGCAAAGTGTGAGTTGGAGAAATTCTGGCCTGACAGATCTTTCTCCAATATGCTGCCTCAATGGCACCCAAAATATGTCACCTGAGCAGGCTGGGGTGCATCTGCTGACTCTGCAAGATATGGCATCCTGCAAAGACTTATTCATGGCACTTTGTGATCCCATCACACATGCTGAGCATTTCACAAGATCATTAAACATGTGAACTGTGGAAAAAGTCAACTGGTGACGTAAAAGTGGTCCTGTAAAACAGCCCCAAGTCAATTATTTGGACCAAGAAAAAAACCAGAGCCCAAAATGTAAGATGGTGAGATTGTTCTGTTTAGTTGTAGAGTTACAAATAGTTCTTCTGATAGCAACACAGTTAATGTTTCACTGGGTTTGATGGGAAATTACATCACATTTTTTGCCTCTCTACACTTCCCTTTCTTTCACAGTTTGAAGAAATTAAGGCCTAAAAAGAGGTAATAAAGTGACGTATTTGTTGCTCCTGCAGACTTTTATTAGCTCAGTTGATAAAGCCAAGGTATAGCTGCTATTCACTGGCTCCTGCCTTATTTAACCCTTTGCTCAACCAAGTCTCAAAAATCTTCAATATTCTTACTCAAAGCCTCAATAAAATAAACCAAGAGCCCAATTAAACCCAATGCATGCCTGACTCAGACCCACCCCAGATGTGCAGTTATACTGTGAAAAATTAAACCCATGAACACAACCGCGAGTTTCAACCACATGTTCACTCCACAGTTCGTTTGTGGAAATAAGCCATGCTAGTCCCTCCTTTGAACCATCCTCTGGCTGACTTCTTGTGTCTGCATGTATCCCAACAGCACTTACCTGCTGAAAGGAGTGGAAATTTCCCCCTGCAGTGGCAGCAGTGGTGTCACTAGGGCTTGCATCACCTTCATGATGGACCTCTTCCAGTACCAGAGCATACAGATTAAGCTACAACCTCATAACCTATACAGATTAAGCTATAACCTGCCGCCACCAGGAGAGTTGAGAGGGGTGGCGGCTAGTAGGAGAGCCTTCTCGGCGGTGGCACCCCAACTTTGGAATACCCTCCCCTTAGAGTTAAGAACTGCTCCCTCTTTGGCTGTATTTCGGCGTGGGCTGAAGACCTTTTTGTTTCAGCAGGCTTTTAGTTGCTGACAGGCTGGCTGGCTTTTTTGCATCCTTTTTATATTTTTGTACATTTTATGATCCATGGGATTGGCTTGTTGTATGTTTTATTTTTAATATTGTTTTTAATTATTGTCTTTTAATTATGATGGAATTATTTTTATTGTGTTTTAACTTTGTAATGCCGCCTTGAGTGCCTTCAGGCAGAAAGGCGGGGTAGAAATTTAATTAATTAATTAATTAATTAATTAATTAATAATAAGCACAGCCTAGTTAGAGGGGCATCACTAGAGTTGGTGTAACCCCCATTACCTTTATTTCATATACAGGGGGCCTGCATTATTCCTGGGTTCGACATCTGTGGATTTCAGTATCTTTGGGTGCTGAACTGCCTCCTTCCAAGCCTTCTGAGGCTGGCCTGAGCATAGCTCAAGTCGGATTTGGAGGCTTTCTGAGGCCTGCATAGGTCACACACGTCCGCCACTGAATGGGAATGGAACCCCTGCAGATTTTGAGGGCCTGCTGTATAACACCCAACCAATCAGTAGCCAACCAAAAAACAGTGGCCAACTTGATGGCACACAACTGGTATTCGCTCTGCTACTTGGAAATGAGAACTGACTTAAGCTATCACCTTACTGGTTCCCCTGCTGTGTTTTAATAATGCCTCATTGGTTCTCACTCATTCTCACTGATCAGTTTTAAGAAAATCCATTTTTCGTTACACAAGGCAGTTGTGTTTTCGTTTTCGGTGTATTTGGCTATAACTTTTGATATAATACAGACATTTCAATGTGGTGTGTTCCGCATCAAATGATATTTAACACGATGGTAGAAAATACTAACTTTTTAATCATTTTGGCCAGTAGTGGTGTCACACATGCCTGTGCATCACCCAGTGTGGTCTGCACCCCCCTGCACCTCCCTAGCGATGTTACTGAGAGGCAGGCAAGTCTCTTGAATGCACCCACAGGCATCTTGGGGCCATTGTGAGATACAGGAAGGGGGACTAGAAAGGCCCTTGGCCTGATTCAAGAGGGCTCTTCTTAAGTTCTTATGTTAAGACCAAGTACAAGGAAGGCTCATGTGTGTTCTTTCCATTCTGTGGGAGCACCCAGAAATCACAAGATGAGTAGATGGCCACCTGTTCCAGTGGCTTTAGAGGTTTGTGGAGAAGTCTATCAGCAGCTATTGCTCCTGTAGGCTAAATGGAAAACCTGTGCTCACTCTGCTGCCTTTAATGGAAAGGCTGCCTCTTATGAGTCACCCCAGGCCCAGAACTGCTAGCTGTTGCTCTGCCGAGTCAAAAGACAGAGTTCCCATCATCTCTGTCTGTAGGCAAAAAATGTGGCCCTGCCCTGGAGAAAACGCTGCAGCACTTTGCTACTCTAGACTTGTTAGGTCTTTCAGGGCAGGAGAAATTGTTTAAGGATGCTTATTAAACTGCCAAAAAAGACACAGAAATGCATCAGCAGAGTATAGAAAGTGTTTGTTGGGGAGCGGGGGGAACAAGCTTAGTCACGCTCCCACTGAACCCTTCCCTCCAGCAACAAAGGTCACTCCTGTCATCTGCTCTGGAGGATTCTCCTGATAGCCACACTAAAATTAAATGCTTTTTTCTGCTCCCAGAATGTAGCCTAACAAGACTGGCCTTCCCAAGCCGGCTGTCAGGAGGGGGCCGCTGCACTTTAATCACCTGAGGCTGAGTTTCTGCAGAGCCCCCAGGACGTTCTCGCGGGTGAGAGAATACTTGTCTTCAGCTTTCAATCTCTCTTCCAGCATCCGGAGGAGTCGGGGGTTCTGGGAAAGATACAGTCGGCCTAGAAAAAACAGGGAGAAGGAGGAGAATTCAACCAGGATCTGGGACTGGCACAGAACAGGGATTCTCCCTGCCCTTTGGATGCAGAACTTCCTAGATTCTTGGTAGATTCTTCAAAAATTCTTTGGATTTCCCACTTTTTCCTAGAGTCTGAAACCTCAGCCTTTTTTCTACACTCTCTTTTCTTTCCAGCAAGGCCAGACAGCTGTTGAATTCAATAAAAATAGCTGCTCTTTAATGCTTTCTATTAAGGAGTTAATAGGAGCCTGCAATGTCTTCCTCTCTGGGTGCTTTGCTTGGAATCCCTACATCCCATAAAGCTTCTGGGTAACTTGAATGCTTATTCTCAGGACTCTGGATCTTAGCTGCCCCAATAAAAGCACTGCCTCAATTGCCTTGCATTGCTTGTTCTATGGAGCCTACTAAAACTCGTCAAAGAAGCCATGTTTTAAGCAAGCCCTCCATTAAGACAGGATAAGGCTCACAGACAAATGTCAGTAATTATCTCAGCGTTTCTCTATTCAGTATTAAAAGCGTAGAGTATTTTATGCTGTGATTGACAGCAGCACTGGACCGGTGCAAGAGTGTAGAGCTGGCACAATGCAGGTATAGGATTGCACTCTAAAACTGGTAACTAGTGCAACTGCTGCAAAATAGCTGTGCTTCTACAGACTGCCTTGATCAGTGGTTCCCATCTTCCAGCTGCTTTAACGCAGGTTTAGAAACATTCAGCGGACATTCTGTGTCGGCAGCAGCACCCGCCATTTCCAGGTTCTCCTCACCACCGCTGCTGACAGGGAAATAAGAAGCCCCATTATAACCTGTTCCTTACCTCCCTGCTGTTGGCAGTGGGGAGAACACAGAAGCAACGGGTGCTGTCAGATGGGTCTCTGCTGTTTGTCACGCTCCCTTATGGGGGAGGATTTTAAAAACGCATTACCTAGGGGCTCACAACCCCTAGGATCAGCGGCGTCATGCAGCCGGAATGCTGGGCGGGAGGAACAGGTGAACGGCAGCCTGCCCGTTGCGTACCGCTCCGTTTTGCCGTCTTCCCCGCCCCCACGGGGGCGGGGAAGATGGCGAAATGGAGCGGTACGCAACAGGCGGGCTGCCGTTCACCCATTCCTCCCGCCCAGCATTCCGGCTGCATGACGCCGCTGCCCAGGATGGGAACTGCTGGCCTAGACTGAATGACTACGGTCTGCCTTTCTGCTCCAGGAACTCATCAGCATTTCAGCCTAAGCACCTTACACTGCCCCTAAGCACATGAACCAAGAGCAAAAAACATTCCTTACTGGATCACATCTCTTACCTTCAGCTAGTGAGGCAAATGCGTTGATAAGTCTGGCTGTATACTGACGGACAACCTCACTCTTTGACTGAATCAGCATTAACACGCTCCGCTGCTAGAGACAAAAAAATGTTTCCATTTATTGTTAGACCAAGTGTCCATTTATCTTGGCAAGTGCTGTTGACTCTTCCTGACAGAGGACAGCTCTGGGGTCTCAGGCACTTGCTATTAGAGATCTCTTAACCAGAAAGCTAAGGACCAACCTTCAAGTTTCATGCAAGCAAACAGGGTGCTCTGTCACTGATCTGGGTGAAGATTACCACTGCTAACCTGGACGTTGCTGTAGCAATCCAAAAGGTCATTGTTGATATAAGCCTGCAGAACAGTGTCTCTCTGCTCGCCAGGATGGGATGTGGTCAGGCGCTATCAAAGAAGTTCACGGAAATCAGCATTAAGCATGCAACCAACATGAAAGGGTTCTCAGGCACAAAGAAAAGGCAAAACTACACCACACTTCTCTGCCAAGCTACCATAATCTGGTACGGTAGTATAAAAAAAAGCTATGGACTACTATCTCACTCAATGCTAACCATGAGTCCAAAGATAAGGCTGCATAACATTTTGCATTTGCACTGCACAGCACAGAAACTGGGACTCGGTTCACAGGGTCCAGACCTCAGCTTTTCGTTTTTAAGAAGCAACTTTTTAGCCCTAAGGATAATACCGAAACTCCAGGCTGGGGAAAAAGATACAGCTGCAACCCAGGAATATTAGAAGTGTGTCTCCCTATTCTTCCACAAACTCACCCAGCGCAATGCCTGCAGTAAGAAGGATTTTAGGCGGTCACTCCCATCAACCAGATCTTTCTTTAGCTTCTCATAATCCAATGAGGGCAAGAGGGGAACTTCCTGAATTTTCCTGTACAACAAGTGAAGGGAGAAAAGAAGTATTTGTGTGAAAAACAGGGTAACTGCCTTTCAAAGACACAAGCTGACCCCAGTCGAGTGAAACACATTTGGAAGAATAAAAACTGAGGCCTTACTAACCTAGGCTTGGACTCGACCACCTGAGGGCTTTCAGGCGAGGGCTCATACAACTCAATGCTTTTCCATACAGCAACAACGAGACAACAAAAGCCTTTGGCACTATACACCCCCACCCCCGCAGCCCCTCTACCTTGCTGCACCTAAGCCTAGGGATGAGTACATGAAATCATGGCATCTCTTTCCCCATCTTCCTTGGCACCACTTCTCTTCATCTGTTGTCTCTGGTCCCTGCATCTATTTCTAAATAGTAAGCCACTCCAGGTAAGGACCTATTGTCTCTTCTTTGGAAAAACACCATGCACATCAATCGATATAAAAATTAAAATGCCAGCATCTCTGCACAGAAACCTAGCATGTTGGGCAGAGGCTATGCTGTAGCCCTTCTTCCTCATCTGCTAGTTTTATATATGGAGGGAACCTTTATGGCATATAAAAGCAGGCCACCACTGCGGTCAGATGTCATACATGGTGACGGGGGTAACATTAGGAATAGCATATTAATAGAAATGTTTGTTTCCAGTTAGTGAACTAGGATTACAGCCTATGTCTTACTGAACACAGTGGGCTTACTTCTGAGTAAAATAAATAACACCATGTTCAAACACCTCTACATATGAACATAAGACGAGCCCTGCTGGATCAGGCCCAAGACCCATAATGGCCAGAATTCTCTTTCTCACAGCGCCCACCAACTGCTTCTGGAATGCCTACAAGCGGAAGATGAAGGTTCTTCTGCTTGCAGACCCCCCCCCCCCAACATCCTGCTGTTGCTCCCTCTGTAAAACCCAGAGGCAGACTGCTTGTCCAAACCAGGAGGGAGCATATATAGCCATCATGATTAGCATCCACTGACAGACTTGTCCTCCATGGTGGCCACATCCTGTGGGAGCCAATTCCCTTCATTCCACAGAACAATGTTTCCTAAAGAGTGTCAAAATACTTCACATTCATTAATATCTCCTTACTCCTTACATCAGTGCTGTAATGCAAGTCAGTAGGGTTGACAACCAGACAGGGTCTGTCTTTCTATTTTTGGAAAAAAAGAGGCACCTAGGAGAATCGTGCCAAACTTCTTGAAGAGTCAAGATGATCTCTAGCCCAGTGAGACACAGCCAAAGACATGAGACTCTTTGGCAATTCATTTTCCAGAAAGACAGTCTCTCAAGCCTGCAGCCATTTTTCGGAGAGGACCCAGCTACAGCAGAACATACTCATTTTTAGGAGGCTCTGTCAAATAAGTGGCACTTCCATTCAACTTTGATCCTAACAATGTTTCAACGCATTTCAGTTTATTACTCATCCTTTGATGCAAACCCTTTTTTTTTTTTTGAAGGGAGAAGCAAGAAATAGAAATGTACAAGAAAACAACTTACACAGGGGCTAATGATGCTCTCAGCATTGTTGAGGCCTGAATTTTTAGTGAGAAAAACAAAGAAAACACAACAGTTTGCTATTGTATACTATTTATATAATATATTCTTATACATACATACATATTCATACATACATATATATACTGTATATATATTTATATAAAATTTAATATATAATAGCTAATATAATATTGATATGAAGCTAGCTAGCATTTTTCAAGCTAGCCTACAATATTTTCACACAACAGGATAGTTACTCAGAATGCAGTTTTCTGCTTGCTCCATATACCCAAGGCAGTTCCAATAAATATTAAAATATAGCAAGAACTACTTAAATACATCCATGGCATACAACCTCCCCCCCCCCCCCGCCAAAAAAAAAAACCCAAAAAACCAAAAAACAAAACCACACAGTAATTCCTGAGGCATAAAACAGTCAGGGAGAAAAAAAATTTCAGCACAACCCAAAAATGGTGCTGGAGGAAAAGGAAAAGTCCCCCAGTCTGGACTTTAGCAGAAGAGAGATTCAGAGCACAGCTTCCACATGCTGAACAAATAGTGGTCCATCAGTAGACCAGGGGTCCTTTTCAGTGGGCCACATAATGCCTGCTGGTTGTTGGGAATTATGCAAACATAATTCATATTCATAGTATGTTTGGACCACTCTCGGAGTCAGAGAGGCCAGCACACAGTCGTGAGCCATCCTCCCTGACTCAGAGAGTAGTCCAAACACGCTTTATGGTGGCCCTTGTGCTGGCCAAACTTCGCTGGCTTAGCTTATGCCAGCCTAACTCCAGTTTAGGATTGCGCTCTAAGTGGTTATTTAGTGCGCTCCACAGCGGAATGGTAAGCCCTGGTCCAGACAGGGACCACTTTTGCAGCGTGAGTTTGATGACCGCTGCTCTACACTGATTGGCAGCAGCTTTTCAGACAGAGCTCCTGCTCAGAACTAGCTACAGATGCTGCCAGGGACGGAACCAGGGATTTTCTGTGCAAAGTATTTGTGCTAAATCCACCTCCCGTGAGCTAAACAGCCAAAGAAAAAGGAAGTTTAAAAACAAAGAGGAACCACATTTTTTTCCATGCAGCTGAACTTCTATGGAAAATAAGAACTGGATGACTACATTCATTATACTGCCCAACAACAACAAAAATTGTTTTGGTGTTTCAGATGTTAAGACCTATTCTTTGATATATTTGGGGTGCTGCTTCCAAAAATGGCATCTGTTTGGCCCTATCAGTTCCGGTTTTGGAGAAACAGCATACCCACCTTAGATGCTGATGTGCAAACAGCTGGCTGAATCAGCACAGAAGGTGGCTATGCCATATCTCCAAAACTAGAGCTTGACAGGAACAAACTGATGCCATTTGTGGAATCAACGCCCCAAATATATTCAAGGTCTAACTTTTAAAGCACCAAAATGTGCGTTGGGCTGTTTTATAAACCACCCTCTCCTCCTCCACATCAGCCAATTTCTTGGCAAAAACCCTATTAAACAGTAGTTCTTTGGGTCTCGAATAGTGTTGTTTTAAACAGTGGGTCCTGGTGCTAAAAAATCTGAGAACCACTATTATAAATAATTCCATTTTTCAGAAACTTTTTTTCCCCTTTTGACTACTACACTGCAATCCTATGCATATTTACAGAGAAAGAGGTCTCACTCTTCCCGTGAGGCTTAACCCTTTAAAGGATTAATCCCAATCATATACAGGGCATTCGGAAAGTCACTGTGCACTTAGGTATATTTATTTATGAAAAGTGCAGAGTGACTTTCCAAACGCCCTGTACAATCTTCCAATACCGATGCAACCGCCATGCAATGCCCGTGGGTGGGGGCAGTCACTGAGGAGGGTTCTGTCAAAGGATGTTTGCTCCCTGACCTTGGGGCACATCAGCACCTGAATGTTAGGTAGGGTTGGGCCCTAAGTGTGCGCAGGAATTTGTTTTTTCCTTTATAGAATGTGTGTTTTTCTGCACCTTTACAAATGATCTAGTTCTACAGTTTTGGAACATCTGCTCAGACACAGAATTCTATACAAACAGACAATAAATTCTATACAAACAGATGTACTGTATATGTTTCAAACAAACAAGAGGGCATGGAAGATATATGGTGGGCTGAAAGTTTACCATTTCTGACATTTATTTTCTCCATAGTGATCCTTCTCAATTCATCAATAGCTTCAAACAGAGTATTCTGCAGCAACCTGATCCCAGATACTCAGTACCATTTTATTTCCCAGTGCTGTAAAAAATTAACTTATTATAAGAAGAAAATGAACTCCTTAACATCAAAATGCACAGCTTTGCTTTCCTCAGTTAAATATAGTATTATTCAGGCAATCAAATGTGCTGATGGACCAACACCATTTTAAACAAGATTCTTCTGTTTCAAACAAGACGAATTTTCTTTAAATGTACAAGTAGGTCCACATTTTCTGCAGTTCTGACATCCGTTGATTTGAAAATCTGCAAATGCCAACCCCCCCTCCCATAGGGCCCATCTGGACCCTCCAAACCTGACCGGAGCTGAGCTCTGGTTAGGTTTGGAGTGTTTTCTGAGGCCTGCAGTCTCAGAATAGCCTTTTGGGCCAAAAAACATCATTTCTGGTTTTCCACAAAACCGGAAGTGATGTTTTTATGCCCTTAAAAGAGATTCTGAGACCCAAGCCTCAAAATGCATTTTAAAAACATAAAAATGCCTTTAAAAAAGGCATAAAAAGGGCAGGAGGTGTGGACTGATGGTTGAGCTGCTGGTACTGCCTGAAGCTAAGCATGAAAATCTGTGGTTTGCTTTTGGATGGGAGACGGATGCCAGGCTGTGACAAGCTACAGTACCTGCGGTGGCAGAACGGGGTCGCTGTGGAGCTGATTAGCTCACCGCAAGTGAGAGCTGTGGAGGAGGCCAGCCAGCAAAGAACGGAATACGACCTTGACTTCCGCTTGCCTGCTGAGGCTTGATGGCAGGCAGCCAAAGGAGAGAACCACACTGGGAAGGCAACATCTGGGCCTGAGGACCGGGGGATCACAAGAATACTGTAGATTTGTAAAAACTAGCCGCCTTGGGCATTTGCTTCGGCATGGGAAAGGCGGGGTATAAATTCTTCAAAATAAAATAAATAAAAAATAAAAGTCACTTCCGGTTTTCACTGGAAACTGAAGTGACTTTTTGGGGGGCCTGCAGAGGTGGGAGGCGGTTGCACATGGCCACTGTGGGTCTCAGAAATCTGGAGCTCAGCTCCAGTCAGGTTTGGAGGCTGCATGCTAGCCACGAATTCCACAGGTTGGAATACCTACAGAATTCAGTATCCGCTGGGGTTCCAGGAACTGAACCCCCACAGATAATGAAGGCCTACTGTATTTGCAGGTGGGGCCATAAAGAGATTCTTCCACGAAGATTTTTCAGTTACCCATTTCAATGTCGCCAAGAGATGCCATTTATTCCCAGAATACTCCTCAACTTCCTTCTCATGATTATGGCACACTCCCCACAATCCTTTCTGACCCACTCATGTCAACAGGCTTTCTCTCACAACCCAAATTCTTTCATGGCAGACTCAAATTGGCGCCTATTGTTAAACATTTAAACTAGAGAGGCTTAAAAGACAAAAAGCAGGGGAAGCATCAAGGGCAGCTTGAATTACTCTACCTGATATACCACCGAACACTTGGCATTTCACAAAGCTCCCCTGTGTAACACAAGGAGTATCTGTCTCACATGATAAAGTGAAAATAAGCACAAAGTGGTACAGGGACTCATTTCATGTCATATATTCATGAATGAGTGATGACACATAATAGCCAATTAAATACCCTCCCGTGTTCTCCCACAGAACAGGGATTACCCCTCTCAGCAAGAATGGCTTCCAAATGTATTAGATTCTGCCTAAATCCATTTGTTTTTCATTTGTTTATTCATTTTCCTAGACACCTTGGATTAATAGTGACATTGGGTTTGTTTCTATGAGACAGCCCTTCATCAAAAGCCATCTCAACCCCTGCAATAAAATTATGCAGAAATAAAATTTCTGGCATCTTGGGCAGTTCTGTACCCTCCAAAAAGATAAAAGGATATGGTGGCAATCTAAATGCTACCTCAGAGAGAGAGAGTGGGGTGGGGGGGGGGGGGAGGGGGGGGGGGAGGGAGGGAGGGAGGGAGGGAGGAGAAAAAAGGAAACATGACTAGCTGCAGAGGAAACGATAAAACGAGGGCTACAGTGAGCCGTGGATGTTGCCGAGGATTGCGTTGCAGTAAAGGTGTTTGAAAAGGCAAGACTGAATAAGCATCTAAGAGACAGTCAATGAAATAAAGCTCCTTGTGTCAGGTACTTCTCACTACTTTCTCTTCACCTTTGTGTCCCGCTTTCCCACACTGGACACAAAGGCTGTGCTTTAAGACTGTGCTCAAAGCAGCTCACGGTACCGAAACATTTCATGTCAGTAAGTCAAGAACACATATTCTAGCTGAATGGAGATTAAACAATTTCATTTAAACCTCTGGAAGACAAGCATGGCCCATGAGCGATCAAGTAGGACTGGACCAACCGCAGAGACCGCGTCTGGTAGAACCCCAGGAAAGGGGTGAGATGGATGCGCTAAAGGGCTACAGTGACCCTTACAGGGAATAGCTTCCATGCACAAGGGAGGAGATGGACTGAAAGCCTTGACTTAAATAAAAAACAAATAAAAACAAGCCACAGCTGAGATTATTCCTGGAAAGCTGATTTTGGTTGTTCAGGTTTGCCTTGCTCCTTTGCATTTGCTTTAGGACCCAATCCTGATGGCCCGAACGCCAGTACACCCATACCCCTGGCTAAAAGTGTTGGCATGTTCGCAACACAGCGATAGTAAGGAGTGCTGGCGCAGGGCTGGCACAAGTTAGCACCCAGCCTAAGCACCAGATGGGAAGGCCGCCAGCGCTCCAGCAACGCAGGCAACTGATAAGTGGATCTGGGGCATGGGGAGAGGCAGGGAGGGGAGGGATTGGGCCCACGAGGGGTGTGACAGGCCTCCACCACCAGATCCTACCTATGCCCCGCTTCAGACTGGACAGCCAGACACGGAGCTGCTCCACTCTGTGCTGGCCAAGTAGCTGACAGAGACTTAAGTAGCCACATTGCGGGGCCTTGGGCTTTACTTAGGGAAAGAAAAACACCCCCTTCCCCCAAGGAAACCACAGGATGCAGCAGTAGCCATTTTGATACCGCTACTCCCCGGGGCACTGGGCAGTTGAGAATTGGGCTGCCCATCAGCTGTAGAGGTTTCACTTTTGTTTTTAATAGGGGTATTTTATTGCATTGTAGCAATTGTGGTTTCACTGCTGCTGCTGAATTTGCTCTGGTAAAATGGGATATAAATTCTTTTTTTTTTAAAGAAGTAAAAGCAAACTTCCTTCACTTTATAATTCCACATTCTAAGAATGTCTGCACTTGTTCAGAACCCTCACAATTCCAAAACTTGTGAACAAAATAGGCAGGGACGCCGTAACTGTTGCAAAAACTGAGCAGGGGGCTGAGAAGCAGGCTTGGACCCTTCCGAAGTTTACATTTCAATATTCTATGCAATACATGTTGAGCCAAATTCAGCTCAACCTGAAGCTTCCAAGGGGAGCTCCAAGGGTGACTGGAGCAATGCTCCGGTCCACTGCGGAGGAGCTTCTGAGGCCCACTGAGGCCACGCACAGCCTCGACAGGCCTCAGAATAGTCGTTTTGGCCAACAACAACAACAACAAAAGCAACTTCCAAAACCAGAAGTTGAGTTTTTAATCCATTATAAGGCATTGTGATGCCTTGGGAAGCCCCCTGGGGTGATGCCTTATAAGCAGTGATGTCATGCACCCACTACGCACTACTACGCGAGTACCGGTTCCTAGAAGTTGAGCTGTCCCCGCCCACTCGAAGCTGGCCCCGTCGGCTGGTTGGCTCAGCAGCTGCGCATGCGTACTGCACGCCCACAGCCGTTGCCTGCACTTTCTGTGAGGAGGCAGGCAGGCAGGCAGCGTTGTGGTTGTGGCAGCAGTGGCAGCAGCGGAGCAAGAGGACCGGAGGTGGCAGCAGCGGCGGCAGCAGCAGCTGCAGCAAGGGAGACCCGGGAATAAGGCAGCAAGCGTGAGAAGGTAGGCTGCCTGGGGCTCCCGCTCCTTCCAGCCGCGCAGATCCAGCGTCCTGGTTCCTCCTGCAGCCTCCCCCCAGCCCCAGCCCCCACACGGTCTTTTTTTGGTTGCCCGTTCCCCCTCCTGCTCCTTGCCGGCCAGCCCGGCGCTCGGTCGGGCGCCCACGTGGTCACGCGGCCCGGTGGGCGCCCTTCCCCCTCCTGCTCCTTGCCGGCTCCTTGCATTTAACATTAAAGTTAAATGGCTCCCTGTCCCAAAAGGGCTCCCAATCTAGTACAGTCCAGCCTGCTATTTAACCAGGGAACAGTTGAAGCAAAATATGTCTATACACATCTCTAGAAAGCAAAGCAATAGAAGTTAAATCAACACTAACCACAAGCTGAAGTTATTATAAACATGATCACATCCATGGCAACAATCATGACATCACTTCCGGCTTATGAAGTTACTTCCGGTGGGCGGACACTGACAAGTGCCAATCAAAAGTGAGTACCTGTTCCTAAATCATTTGGATGACACCACTGCTTATAAGGCATTAAAAATTCAACTTCTGGTTTTGGAAGTTACGTGGTTATTTTATTTGCCAAACAGCCATTCTCAGCCCCGCCAAGGCTGCATGTAAGGCATGCAGTTTCAGCGATGCTCAGAAACCCCCCAGACCCAACCAAGGATGGGGGGGCGAGAAATCCCATTCTGAGCCCCACTGAAGCTGCACACAAATACACGCATCTTCAGCGGGGCTCAGAAAACCCTCTGGACCCAACCGGATTCGGACAGTTGGAGGGCGAAATCCATGGGTTTGATTACCTGTGGATTTTTTTTACTGCAAGGGTTCCAGGAATGGAACCCTCACAGATAAAAAAGGCCCCACCGATATATAAAGTAGCCCCTGAAAAATACGCAAATGGATCACTTCCTCCAACATGAACCTTCTCGTCATCTAAAGATGGCCCTCAGAGGCTCTGCTCCGAGAGCCTGGCCATCAGCAATGGAACGGCATGTGCCTGAAAGGGCTTCTCAGTTGCGGTGCCTCCTTTCAAAATTCCTCGCAGAAGAGGCCTTTCGCCTGGTGCCATCTTGTATGGGTGCAAACACTCTCATTTGACCAAGTGTGAAATATAAGGCCTGGGGGGCTGGATGCAGTCCTCAAAACCTCTTTAGTTGGCCATGGCCTCTTGAAGCACCACCATCAGCTGCTGAACCGTGCTGAGGAATCACTGCTGAAAGGGCAGACCAGACCGCGTGATAATTGATGTCTTGAAAAAATGAGTTGCTAAAGAGTGCTAATTTCTGGTCATGACCTGCTTAATGACATCACGTCCAACTCTCAGCAGGCATCATGAATGCCATCTGGCCCACTGTATGGAACAGGTTTGATACCCGTTCTTCATGTGGTTTTTATGGTGTCATGTTTTTCTGCCACTCTGTCTTGCACTTCATGTATGATATTTTAATTGTTGACCTTACTTTACATTGTATTCTATTGTTTCCCTCGCAGAACTTTGACTGAAGAATTGCGAATTAGTATCACAAAGAAAAATATCCTTCGTGGCACTATAGAGAACAGGACTGAGCGGTTTCTAAAAAGGGAATGTCTGTTCCTGTTTCCAAGTTTGAGGCTTAGGTTTATCAAGTTAATATCCTCTCCCTACAAAGAATGCACTGGCTGTGGGCAATCTGGAATGATCATGAAGGCATACTGGCTATGAGGCCTGCGTGCAAACAATCATCTGGGCTGCAGAAGGGGCAGGCCAGAGCTTGGCCCCTCAACAACAGCAGCAGCTTAAGGTGTACTTTAAGACACTCTACATTTCCCCCCCCCCCCAAAAAAATGTTGCCTTGTTTGTACAAGCAGCACTGGATTTGGTGCTGATGTAGATTCTTGGGCTGACTTGCATAATCATCACTTAAACAGCAATGCACCAATTTTATATCAGTTGCACTGGTATACATTGGTGCATTGGTATTTAGGAGCAGTCCTGGGCTCTATTTAAACTGTTCGTTTAATAGTCATGGGCTATAAAAGTATCAGGTTACCTTAAGGCCTGCCTGCACCCATAAAAGCCCACTGAGCCGTTGGATCAGCAGCTCAGGCTGAGTCCTTGACCCCATCTTTATCTCCAATTGCACTGGCAGGCACCATAGATGGACCTTTGGGCAGCGATATTGCTGTTGCTGAATTCCCTTAAGATTTCTCCTTGCCTTTAAGTGGGCCTTAAAAATCTTTCTGTTGTTTAGGGCTTTCAATCGACCAAAAACCAGAAGTGTACTCTGATCACAAATCGGGGTGACTTAAAGCACCCGTTAAATCTCCACTGCCAAGGGAGGCTGCAAACCCTCCCCAAGGCCAGAGTGACCCTCTAGTAAGGGGGAAAGCCTTTGTGTGCCCGTGGCACCATGATTGCTGTGGTGCCATTGGGACACCCAAAACTGGGCCACACCCCTAAAGGGGGAATGGCCCAGTTTCAGTTCCCTATAGTGGGCTGTGACCCACGACATTAGGACTTGCTGGTGTAATTCATTTCTCATTTTTAGCCTCATGACAATTTATATAGTCACAGGTGGTAAAAAACATAAAATCCATTTTTTTCCCCCTAAAATGGTTTCAAAAGAATAAAATGAAAGGCAGGTCCCATTTACAGCCCTGGCATCTATTGGACAAAATTGACAAGGAAGAAGAAGGCACCACAATAAGAAAAGCAGCAATGGATGATGAAGACTGCAACACTGTGAGAAAGTCAGCTGGTATTGTAGGCGTTGTAACCAGCCTTTGGGATGCTCTAACACAGGTGTTTTATTTATACTCCACTTTATTTCCCCATTCAAAGGTACTACACCTCTTGGCTAAAGTAACAGATGTTCCAGTATGTGGTGATCCATAGCAGTCACGATATCGAAATCCAGGCACGTACCCAACACCCGCAATAGAATTCTAATGACTACAGAAGGAACTCACCCCATATAAATTAACCTACAAGTAATCCCCTGAAATTAATTACAATTATGCCACATTGTTCAGAGCACACACACTTCTCCACCAATATATAGGCCACACACTCACAACACTCATAACACCCATGAAGTGTGTATAGGATTGCAGCCTCAGCCAGTGGTATTACCAGAGTGCACCAGCATGTAGGAAAATACTGGTGGGGAAGTCATCCCCTCCGCAGCCAACGTCTCTTAATGTGAAAAGCATTATTTAGTGTAAAGGCAGAAGATAGCAGACTCTCACTTTACAATGGACTTCTTATAGTAAAACAAGGTTCACCATACAATAACATAGTCACTTTGCAATGGGCTCACAACTGTGACAACAGGCCTCAATCAATAATGTGAATGCAAATATTTGGTATTGTCTCAGCCAATAGCAATATCTTAAACATGGCTGAGTGTATGGAGGGAAGGATACAGCAGATGCTAACGAGATGAAAATGCAAGCTAAGCCTTCTAGGGGGCGTCTTGGCGGTTATCAGCATTTTTTATATTGTGGCTATGAGTATGGAAGAAAGGATACAATCTTGTAATTTGTGTTTTATTATTACTACAACATTGTGTAAACTGATAACCATGGCCTCTAAAGGGTGTGATAGGCACATTTAAACAGCCTAGTTCTGTGGAAGAAGCGTCTACTTGTCTTGGAACGAATTAACAAAACACAGTGTGTTACTGGGTTACCATTACAATATATTTGCAACATAATGGTGTCTCTGCAATGGATTACCATTGTAAAGTGAGATATGTTGGATTGGGGCAAACAGAAGGGGAGGAAACTCCCCTGACACTTCCCCCAATTTTTCTAGTGAAAAATTCTAGTGAATATTTGAGATTCACTAGAATAATGAGCAAAGGGTTATTGGGCTGGCCCTGGTAGGGAGACAAGGAACACAGACAAGCCCCCGTCAGAACCCAAATAAATGACCCATTTGCTCATTCTGCTCTGAAGTCTAGGCCGCCAGTGCGTCAAAAGCATACATCAAACATCAATGGTCTGGCAAGCCCTTTAAAAAGAGGGTTTACCCAACTGGTTCTCAAAACCAAAATATCACTGCAAGGAGAGCAGCAGGGAGAGTGTCTGGATGCAAAAGTGAGATGCTAAGATGCCTGCAAGGCCTCAGAATGATCTGGCAACAGCCCAAACTTCCACAATGAAGTCATTGCTCATTTTCTGAACCGCTATATTTGGGAATGGCTTTGTGTACAGTTATAGTATTTGTACAGTTTTGTTCATTAACTGATTGATCAATCGACTAAAACTCATATGATTAATCAACACAGATGCCTTTAATCAGGTAATAGTGTATACTATACAGGTTCAATTTGGCCATCGTTTGGATTGCACATTCCCATGCAAGCATTCCAAACCTTACATACGTTTGCCAAACAGAAAGATGAACAACAAATGCAATTGGTTAAGGAACATACAAAAAGCACAGAGAATATGAAAGGGTGCAGCAGGCAATGCAAGAAGATAAAAAAGAAGATGCAAGAACTTACATATTCATCATCACATGGGCTCATACAGCAATATCCCTTAGGGGTAAACAGGCATACATTAAATAAGAGAGGTGCAGAAGAGAAGGGTTAACAGAAATTACACCCAAAGATGTTCAGCAGTTTAAAGTAAAACGTAACATACAGACCCAAGAGAAACAAAACAGAATTCATTAAAGAGCAACAGAAAACAGAATTTTTTGAACAAGAGGACCACTTATGTATGACCTGTACTCACTGGACCCATGTACATGGGAAGGGCAGAAAAAGAAGTTGACAATCAATATGACTTTGTGGCATCAGATGCCAAAATGAAATTAGTATTGCTAGGTACAGTAAGTCTCTCTCTCCCCCTTAATTATCTTTACTCCTTATTAAGAATTTCATTACATTTAACAGTCTACATCTACAATAACAAACACAGGAGGAGAATTATGACTGAAAGAGGCAAGCTACTGACTAGGTGCTATCTAGGTAGTCTCTGAGACTCTCTCAAAACTTCTAAGGGCACACCTGAAAAAGAATCAGCCCGTCATGCAGGCTGTCAGCAATTGCCATTCCATGGTAAAGGCAGAGTTAGTGAGGGAAGTGTTGTGGATACTGGGGGCTTCCTTGGAGACACACACACACACACACACACACACACACACACACACACACACACA
>JAJKFI010000110.1:2526412-2550645 GCA_029204185.1 Lerista edwardsae | reverse complement strand
ACACACACACACACACACACACACACACACACACACACACACACACACACACACGGGCAAACTTCATGAAATCTTAATAAAATATACATTTTCATTTCTTCCTCCTTGAGAAAGGCTTTCACAGCCTATTTACAGGGAAGTAATTCCTACTGAATTCAAAGGGAGTGGCTCCCAAATAAACGTTTGTAGGAAGTGTAGCTTCGTCAACCAAACAGCACGCCCACCCATAAAGCAGTCCACATATTTACAGGTTCCTACACTCTACCCTTTAGTCTTAACATGAAACTGCTACTCAAATAATCTCTTACAGCCGTGAGAAAGCCAAATCCTCCACTGCATTAAAAAAAAAAAGGCAAGCACAGGAGTTTTATATCTGAAAGCTCAGAAGACTGCAATTATTGTCTTGTGAGACGGTCACAATCAACAGGGATTCCATCAGGCATGGCTGCACAGCAAAGGAGAAAGAGGCAGTGCGGCAATTCTAGATCCCAGCATGGCTCTGCAACCTTCACCGCATCAGTTCTTCCTCGGCTAGGTTGACTGGAAAAACTTCCAGGTCAGGCGTGCGATTTTGCCTGGCCATAAACCGGACTCCAGCCTGTCTGGCTTGTGCATCCCATACAATGCAAGGAAGTAAAAACAAGTTACAGCTGTCAAACTAGTCAGGCTCTCCCCCCGCCCCCATCTGCCTTAGGATCTTCTCTTCCCCTGCCTCCTGTTTCTGGGCAAGGTGGTCAAGTGGGTGTTGGAACTGCAACTCCAGAAGGTCCTGGATGAAACAGATTATCTGGATTCCTTCCAATCTGACATCAGGCTGGGGTTTGGGATGGAGACAGTCTTGGCTGCTTTGGCGGATGATCTACACTAGGAACTGAACAGGGGGACCATCCCTCCTTCGGCAGATAGAGGTTAAAACAGAAGATGTATTAGATTTAGTTGACAAATTAAAGATCAAGAAGTCACCAGGCCCAGATGGTGTACACCCAAGAGTTATTAAGGAACTAAAGAACGAAGTTACTGACCTCTTAACTAGAGTATGCAACTTGTCCCTTCAAACAGCCACAGTGCCCGAGGATTGGAGGATAGCCAATGTCACGCCAATCTTTAAAAAAGGGAGAGGGGAGGGGACCCTGGAAACTACAGGCCGGTCAGCCTAACGTCTGTTCCAGGTAAGATGGTGGAAAGCCTCATCAAAGATAAACTCCTAAAACACGTAGAGGAACAAGTACTGCTGAAGGAAAGTCAGCATGGCTTCTGTAAGGGTAAATCTTGCCTCACGAACCTTTTGGAATTCTTTGAAAAGGTCAAAAGGCATGTGGATGTGGGTGAACCTGTGGATATCATATACCTGGATTTTCAGAAGGCATTTGACATTGTCCTTCACCAAAGGCTGCTGAGAAAACTTCACAATCAGGGAATTAAGGGGGCAATTTTCACAGTAGAGAGAGTGAAGAGAGGTATGCCCCAAGGATCTGCCCTGGGACCAGTGCTTTTCAACTTGTTCATAAATGACCAGGAGACAGGGATATGCAGCAAGATGGCCAAGTTTGCAGATGACACTAAACTTTTCCAGGTAAAGACCAGAAGGGATTGTGAAGAGCTCCACAAGGATCTCTCCAAACTGGGAGAATGGGCAGTAAAATGGCAGATGCATTTCAATGCAGACTAGTGTAAAGCGATGCACACTGGGGGGAAAAATCAAAACTTTACATATACGCTAATGGGTTCTGAGCTTTCTGTGATGGATCAGGAGAGAGATCTTGGGATGCTGGCGGACAGCTCGATGACAGTGTGCAGCAGCAGTGAAGAAGGTCAATTCCAAGCTAGGGATAATTAAAAAGGGGATTGAGAATAAAACAGCCAATATTGTATTGCCATTGTATAAAGCGATGATAAGGCCACATCTGGAGTATTGTGTACAGTTTTGGTTGCCACATCTCAAAAAGGGTATAGTGTTAAGAGAGCGACCAAAATGATTGCTCAGCTGGGGCACCTCACTTATGAGGCAAGGTTACAGTGTTTGGGGCTCTTCATGCTAAGAAAGACGGCCCCTGAGATGATTGAGACATACAAAATTATTCAGGGGGTGTATAGAGTGGATCAAAGGGAATCTCTTTTCCCTCTCATACAACACCAGAACCAGAGGACATCCATAAAGGACAGTCAGGAGAGTTAGAACAAACCAAAGAAAATATTTATTTACCCAGTGCGTAATTAGTCCATGAAATTCCTTGCCACAAGATGCGGCATCTGGCCTAAATGCCTTTAAAGGTGGACTGGACAGATTTATGGAGCAAACCTATAAAGATTGGACTGGACAGATTTATGGAGGAAAACTTCATAGCTTGTAACCAGGTTACAAGCTATGAAGGGTATGACTAGTCTGAGATTACCTGGTTGCTCATTATGAGGACCAGGTAGGAATTTTTTTGTGTCATCCAAATTGGCCACGGATGGCAGGTTTTTTGCCGATCCCAGACTGGTGAGGGAAGGACAGTGTGTTCAGTAGGTTTCATAATTTAAAAATTGGTCACTTGAGTTTAATAAAGCTAAACCCAGGCCATAGTCTGTTGTCTTCTGAGGGGTGTGAAGGTAAATAGGGTAAATGCCAGATGCAGGTGAGTGGCAGCAAGATGCAAGTATCTTGTTGGTATGTGTTCCCTGAGGCATCTAGTGAGCCACTGGCCTGATCCAGTGAGGCTGGTCTTATGTTGATATGTTTATGTTATTTAAGAGTGTGATAATTTCAGTGACACGGCTTAAAAGGATAGATCAGTGGTCCTCAACCTTCTTCATGCCATAGGCCCAACCTCAAGGCTGAAGAAAACTGGGCTAGTTTAGAAGGTTAGCTTCCAAACTTCTCTACAGTAGGTACTTTCAGATCATTCTCTGGACAACTCTCAACAATATTACATGACAACTCTTCTATATACAGTACTAAAACTTATAACTCATATAAACTAATTCATACAAGCCCAGAACTATTCTAAGAGAGCCCACAGTTTCCATAAATAAATTCATTTTCCCTTAGCTAAGTAACGACAGTGTTATTCACAAGTTGACAGATACAGTAAAACTGTTCTTCTCTTATAGTTCTTGAATTGTTACCCCAAAATGGAGGGAACAAGTCAGGATAAAAAAATGTCTGGCTTGCTAGATGGATGGACAGTGACAATGCAAGTAGAACGCTAGGCATTTTTAAACAGAATGCAAGGGGTGGGGTGGGGGACAATTCAATAGTGCAGCATGTTCCATGAACAAAAAGGATTTAAGAGGTTTAAACATATATGGAATCAGGCATTTCAGCTGCTTGGCACAATAAATCCTAAAATACACACATAAAAGGACACAGAGAGGAGAAACACGCACCTTTGAGACTTGTGTCCCAAGTACATCCAATCTCATCAAGGATGCCCGTTCACATCCATTTCAGAGCAGCACCACCAGCTTCCTTCTCTTTGAACTGGCCAATATCCTCATTATGACCCTCTTTATTGGTTTTATTGTTGTCCAGTCATAGCGCTGCCGCCACTGGACTTATGCCTCCCAAGCTCCCCAAGGACTACTCCACCGCCAAACTCACAGCCCACTGAGCCCACAACCATGGTCACTTGGGTGACCAAGAAGCCTGCCACCAACTCCACTGAGATTGCCACCACCATCCAACTAGCAAAACTGCAGCCACAGAACAAGCTGCAAGTTAGATCCTGCAACCACATCTTCTAATGTAGGCTCTCTTGTTGCTTCAGCACTAGGGGGAGGGTTCTGGGTTGGGAAGACAAGCCTACAAAGCACATGTCCTCAAGAACTGGACATTTTTCACCAAAAGGTTAATGGCTGTGAAAGCAAGTTGCCTCCTCTCTGTATCTGAGGCTATGTGTGCTTTGTGCTTAAAAAAATAAAAGATTTGTGCCAAAAAAGTGGAGTTCAGTGACCTGCATAAATTCAACAATTCAAGCTGGTGTGTTATTTTTTGCAGAATTCATTCTGCTTCTATGAGTCATCAGGAGGGGCAAGGAATTATAAAGCACTGAAGTCTTGCCCCTGAAATCCATCATGTTTCCATTAGTGAAATCTCACTAATCCGATTTCAGCAGGTGTTGTCAATACTTTTATAAATCAAAGTCCAGGTAATTAGGAAGTTGTATTTCTAATTCAGCCCATTCTCTGGGTTTTCTATACTCACACAGAATCCATACACAACCTTGTCTACTTTCACAAAGTAGGCAATGCTGGATCTGAAGACCCATTTCAAATGAGTCACATAGGTCTGATGCCAATGCACCAACCAGCCTTGAATCATGTGCTCTCTCTCCTATACATGTGAGGGTGGGGGAGACTGGAAGCTTCTAGTTGTGTAATCCTGTTACAGTCAAACTTAGGAAACTGTGGCCTATATAAACCACAACTATGTAACAAACCAGGTTATTAAATCAGGATCTAATCCTGGTTTGATATCCTTGCTAACTAACTAATTGGTTTGTATAATTTATATCTGCTCTTCCTGCGTATAAAGGGAAGGAGGAATGCATGGGTTCACGCTCATAACAACAAACCATGATCTGTTGCTACATCTGGGTGACTCTGATCAAGTCATTCCCTTCTCACCTCAACTTCCTGTCTGTAAAATGAGGACAGCAGGGCGATCCCTAAAATCATGGTTGTTCAAGAAAACAAAAGCTGAAAATGCCTTGTACATGAAACAGGGCTACCTGTATAATAATCAACGTGCCGCAAGACCTTGCAAACAAACTGCTGCTCCATTTCACAAGAGCTGGCAAAATTGACCTTGTTCAATGTCATCAGCATACTGCAATACACCAGAAGTACTTTGAGAAGTACACCAGCCATCTTAAACTCTGCATCCTATAGCTGCAGGGTAACAGAATTGCCTTTCACCAAAGATATGCCCAGAAGATGATACTTACAGTACCAGGCCTTGTGAAGTCTATGCTGTGTACTACACTCTGTCTCATCTGGTTGCTAAACAAACGGACGCAGACACTCTGAAGATCTTCTGGGGTGATCTATGGAGGGAAACAAACCAAGCCAGTGGGACTATGGAATACTTTTGTTTGACCTCAAACAACTAATTGCAGAAGGAGGTGCCAAAAACTACAGAATTTAACCCTGTTCAATATGTTTGAGAAAAGACCAGAAACAGTCACAAAACCAGCAAACTTGGAAATGTTCAACACACATTGGTTATAAAAAATCAGACTAGCTATTCCTTCACCTGGTACAGAGCTTTCCTTGGCCATGAGCTCAGCATTAGCAGGCAATGCTTTTTCATAGAGTGAAAGACATTTCACAAGTGGAGATGAAGGAACTCTTGGAATCCTGCTATGACCCATTTGCAAACTGCAGACAAGACTAGTCTATTCATTCCAACGTGGACATCAAATGTGCAACACCTGTGTACATCCTTGTGACTTTCATGACAAGCAGAGCCTTTTCATTTGTGGTGCTAACCTACGGAACTCCATCCCTAGAGAATCCCACACAGCCATCTCCTCAACAGTGCCCCATATCTGGCCAAGACCTGCCTTTTCTAACAGGCAGTCAGCTTAGAATATAAGAACATAAGAAGAGACCTGCTGGATCAGGCCAAAGGCCCATCTAGTCCAGCTTCCTGTATCTCACAGTGGCCCACCAGGTGCCTCAGGGAGCACACGAGACAACAAGATGCTTGCATCCTGTTACCATTCCCTTGCACCTGGCATTTTGGAGTAGACTACTACTAACCTAAAGAGGTTGCACAACCCATCATGGCCTATAGCCCACGATGGACTTTTCCTCCAGAAATCTGTCCAATCCCCTTTTAAAGGCATCTAGGGCAGATGATATTACCACCTCCTGTGGCAAGGAGTTCCATAGGTTAATTACCTGCTGGGTATAAGCTTAGAAGGCTGTGATCTGTAGCGGATGGCCCACACTGCTTTTTGAGAACTTTTTAGTCAAATATACTGTATATTACTTGAAGGGGGGCTCAGCTGAACAGGTGAGTTGTGCTTTACAATAATACAATAACCATTTTTAGACGCAGGAAGAATTTTGTTCCTGATTAGACTGGCTTAGCAACCCTAACATAGAAACATAAGAAGAGCCCCACTGGATCAGGCTAAATGCCCATCTAGTCCAGCTTCCTGTATTTCACAGGGGGCCACCCCTCACTTGTGTGCTCAGGGAGCACACAAGACAACTTGGTACCTGCATCTCATTGCCACTCCCCTGCATATGGAATTCTGAGGTAGCTTACTTCTGAAGTATGGAGGTTGCACCACCCATTACAGACTGTAGCCTGCAATGGACTTTTCCTCCAGAAATCTGTCTAATCCCCTTTTAAAGGCACCTAGGTCAGATGCCATCACCACCTCCTGTGGCAAGGAGTGCCATAGTTTAATTACCTGCTGGGTAAAAATGCAATTCCTTTTGTCTGTGCTCACTCTTCCAACACTCAATTTTAGTGGCTGTCCCCTGGTTCTGGTATTGTAAGAGAGGGAAAAGAGCATCCCTATATCCACTTTATCCACCTCATGCATAATTTTATACGTCTCAATCGAGTTCCCCCTCAGGTGCTTTTTTCCAGACTGAAGAACCCCAAATATGGGAGGTGCCCCAGCCTAGTAATCATTTTGGTCGCATCATTTGGTCGCACTTCTGCTAACTGGGCAAAAGGCACTTTTTCAAGTGGTGTCCTCTTATATTTAGCTGGGGGAGAGCAATTGCCCCTCTTCACCCCAGCACAGTGTCTTTCTCGTGGCTGTTGCTGGTGGTGTTCTCCATTCTTTTAGATTGTGAGCCCTTTTGTGACAGGGAGCCATTTAACTTTAATGTTATTATTTGCTTGTAAACCGCTTTGTGAACTTTGTGTTGAAAAGCAGTATATAAATACTAGTGATTTATTGATTGATTTCTGTAATAAGTGGCATAATAATATTGGCCATTTTATTCTCAACCCCTTGTTTAATTACCCCAAGCATGGAATGGGCCTTCTTCCCCGCTGCCACACACTGGGTCAACACCTTCATTGAGCTGTCCATCAACACCCCAAGATCTCTCACCTGATCCGTCACAGAAAGCTCAGAACCCATTAGCCTATATGTGAAGTTTTGATTTTTTGTCCCCATGTGCATCACTTTGTCTACACTGAAATGCATCTGCCATTTGGCTGCCCATTCCCCCAGTCTGGAGACATCACTCTGGAGCTCTTCACAATCCCTTCTGGTTTTCACCACTTGGAAAAGTTTTTGGATTTTAACATTTTGGATAAGGAGTTCTGCCATCGTATGACTGCTTGAACAATTTACTCTGGTGTGCTTTCTATTTTTGTTAGCTCACGCTGTCTGCTGGGGGAATTCTATGGGCTGGGCTCTGGGCCTTCTTTTGCAGGGGCTGCCGTATGGGGCATTTTCACCTTTGAATGGGGAGAGCTGGGTTTGGCTTTCCAGTCCTTTCTAGCCCTATGATTCCATCATTCTGTAATGTCCGAAAACATAATATGGAATCTTAAGTGATCATCCTTCATTTCCAAACTCCTTCTCAATTCAATGACAGAAACACAAAGTTTCAGCTAAACAGTGCCATCACCTGGTAGCATCCAGGAAAAACCCCCACAATAACTCAGCCAAGGGAGACTCCAGTGGAAAGACTAATGGCCCAATCCTGATAGGGCCTTACTGCTGTGGCAAAGCATGCCATGCCTTTCAGCACAGCCTGGGCACTGCAACAAGTGGCGGGTGGCCAAATCTGCAAGCCTATGGTGCATCCGCATCCCCAGTGCTGGTAAGTCAGCTCAGGGGCTGAGACAAAGGGAAGAAGCGGGAGGAACAGGGAGGGGACAGGGGACTGACCATTTTGCCATTGACTGTAGCCTCCAGAGAATCCACCAGCTCAGCTGTGACTCCAATGAGGTTGTGATAGTCTGCCTGGATTTTGTTAAACCGCTTCAGGTAGGTCATAGTCTTCCGCTCAGACTCTACTAACTGCTGGTGGAGCTGTTGCAACATTTCTGTGGAAGTGGAAAGGGAAAATAACAATGAGCCTGTTTTATTACAAATTGCTGTGATATTGGTCTGCATTCTCCACTACGCTCCTATTACTATCCTGATCTTTTGCAATGCAAGTGTGAGAGGAATGTGTTACCCCTCCTTCTGGGCTCTCTGCCTGAAGCTATTCTTAAACCTGTACACACAAAAGCAAAGCAAAACAGCTTGCAAAATTAAATTCATTTTTCCTATTTATTTTAAAGACGTCTTAAAGCCTAGATCAGTGATTCCCAAACTGTGGGTTGGGACCCACCAGTGTTTCACAAGCCAATTCTAGGTGGGTCGTGAGGCAAACGTAGCAGCCATATTGAAATTATGGGAAGATGGGATGCTGGAAGGGGGGAGGGCTATGTGGTTGTTTTGCTTGTGTCAAGGTTGTAAATGGGCTTTTTTCCCCTTTCTCATACACTTTGCTATTGGAAAATGGCTGAGAAATCACCCAACTGATGGCTGCATTCTCAGGAAAGCAGCAGGCTCTTGCGTCACAACGATGGCAATTCTAACCATGGCATCACTTCTGGTGAGTCCCAGACAGATTATCACTCTAAAAAGTGGGTCCAGGGGCTAAAACACTGGAGAGCCACTGGACTAGACGTTAAGCTGTACATGGCTATTTGTTACTGCCCCCCTTAGACAAAGGGCGGCACCCAGTTTTATGGTTTTCCTTATACAAATTAACACGTGCATATTCAAGAGATGTGTTTTTTTGCTTTTGTGCCCATATATAGAAAAAGCTAAAGCTATCTCTCCCAATAACATGCAAACAACACAATGCCTGTTTGCCGAGGAGACATTGGTTGGCCCCTCCATTCCGAACTGACAAGCACGCATCCTGAGAGACTGGGAAGAGGCCTTGTGGCTGCTTTGGCCTATTTTAAACAATGAAAGAAACTGCCAGGCCAGAGCCCACCTGAAACTAAAAGCTTCAATGCAAATCACAGCACCATCCGATAAAGCCAGTTACATTAAAAAAAACCGAGGAAAACATGATCATACAAATTGCACCCAGGACTCCAGGTCCTCTAAAAACCCAATACATTCCACATTTTACGAAAGAGGAAGAGTCACGCTGCCAGCTTCCACTTGGGCTGGTGATCAAATCACCAGCCCAAGTGGTGATCACCAAATTCCACTTGGGCTGGTGAACAAAAAAATGCAAAAGAAACATTTACTCAAATCTGTAGCATCCAGTATAACTGTCAGGCAAGACCATCACCACTTTAAGACAAAGACCAGAAGAAGGAGAAGGTACTTTGTCACCTTTAGATTACATCACCTCCCTGAACACTGAAACAAAGCACGAAGAGTGGATGGGGAATGTCTGCCTCTAAAACAGGACTTGACAATTTAATGGTCTTGCTAGAACATTCAGTCTCAAAGTCCAGTAAGCATCACTCAGAATGCTTAAGATGCCACAAGTAAACAGAACTGAGTATTTACTGGGGAACAGTCAAACAAAATTCACAAGAATTAGCTTTGCCACAGAGCACTGAAATAAAACGGGGGCTTCCACTGGGACATCACTTTCTAACGTTCCTACCAAGGGCACTTTCAAACTTCCAGTATGAATGATATGGTTGGGAGTCACATATATCTCCAAGAATAATAAACTCACCAAAAGGCAACCTAAATTTAGCCTTTCCTTCAGGCCCATTTATAGTTACTTGATAATTCCATGCTTCTTCCTAGGCTCAAACTCAGGGAAAATCAATTGTCAGTTTGCAGCCAGCCATGTTTATGGGTAGGGATAGCCCAATATGATCTGCCAAACACTGCCGCCACCACACACACACAGCTCCGCACCAAAAACACACACACAAACCTGTGTGGAAGACAGCAATCCCACTCACCTTGCTCCTTTTCAATAAAAATAGGAGGTACAAGGTAGACTGGGAGCAGCCAGCATCACCTGCATTTTCAGTTTTGTTTAAAAGGAAAGCAACAAGGTGCGTAGTGGGTAAGAGGAGCGCTGCCTTTTACACATTTGTTTTGGTACAAGAGGCAACTGCAGCAATCTGCCTCCCTATCTCCTTATGCTAGTTCTGTACTTCCTGATTTGTTTAAAAGGACTGCACAAGGAAAGAGCCAGGATTGATGCACGCAGCAGCAGCAGGCAGAGGGTAAAAGCTGCCCCAAGTGTTGCTGCTCTCCTGCCACTCAATACAAGTTGCACCACCTGCTTCATGGATGGGACAGCTATGTACGTATTGGCGGATGCCTGAATCTATCCCCATAAATCTGGAATGTTTCTTCAGCCTTATAAAAACTTGCCATGATGAGCTGGCTAGCTACCTAGTCCTAAGAACGTTTAAATGCGTGCATGCACACACAACATTTTAAACAAGTTTAAAAACGAGGAGTATCTGCCTGACAAATAGGAGGAATGACAAAACTGGAGACCAAGTCAACGTTCACACAGATGGCAAGCGCATCTGTCATCTGCTGTGCAAAGCAGGGCAGAGGGAAGAAGCCAGGTTGAGAGAAACGTGAAAGGGGGCTTCACGGAGCTGTTCTAGGACAGGGCTCCAGGACAAAGAGCCGCAAGGAACAAGGGCGCAGACAGTGGCAGAACCGGAAGCTCTGCTTGAAGCTTGAAGCTCCAACTGCTTGAAGAAACGCCAATGGAAACCTAAAAGGCGTTTTCCACCCCTGCTCTTTTCATTTCATCAGAGGAAGCAAACCAGAAAAATCAAGAGTTTCCAAGGACATTTTAATCTATTTTTTCTCTCTCAAAAGCAATTCATTTTGTTTTTATTCCAACAGTGAAATGAACAGTGCAACCACAGCCACCAAATGACTGACAGGTATTTTGTCCTACGCAGCTGAGCAACACAATTTTTCCAGGCTTCCCCAAACTGGGCAAAGGTCATGAAAACCTACTGCTTTCCAAACCAGACTTCTTTTGCAGCTTTTTTATATATAACTATGGATTTTAAAATGTGCTTTTCATAAAAGAACTGAGGATGACGTTCTCCATAGAAAATGTATGCTCAAGAGACCATGCCTCTAAATTTAGAAGCCCTTTATAATCCATCTATAAGCTTGGTCAGCTTAAGGGAATGCAGAATTTAAAAATAATAATTTGTTCATAGCATGTGCACAAGGATTACTGTGCAGGTACCCAGAAGTTCTATTTAGCTACAATTTCTTATAACCAATGATAGGACTAGGCTTCAGTGGTCCATCTAATCCTATACACTGCTTACTAAGAAGTAACTCCCATTGTGTTCAGTGGGGCTTACTCCTAGGAACATACGTATAAGATTGCAGCCTTGAAGCTTTTCAAATCTTGGCTAAGATCCAACTTATCTTCTCTCCCCCCCCCCCAAAAAAAATAAAAAAATAAAAAAATCTGGAGGGTGTCTGTGCACAAGGGAGAATTAGTGGGAAGGCTAAGTACACCACAGACAAATTAGCAAACGAGGAGAAACTACACAGCTAAAAGATCTACTTATTTACCTGGGCTGCACTGTGCATTCTCCTTCTGTCATGCGAGAGCACGAGAAATTAAGGAAAAGGGGCATTCCAGAAAGAGCAATCGAGAGGCAACAACAAAGGGACGGGTGCATGTGAGAAACCCTACTAAGTCCTACTATTGATCATTCTGCCGACACTTTTCCTGAGCACAGCCCTTTCTGAGAACTGAGACCCAAGGAAGCGAGTGACTTGCCCAGGACCCTGCAGTAAGCTTGCTGTTTGTCAATGTCTTCAGGATTTTTGTACTTCCGGTAGTGAGCAAAAGATGCTGCAGAATAAATTACTGTGCCCCTGATTTACGCTGTTCTGTGCCTGGGATTCTGAGGGTCTGTCTCCCTGAGAGACTTGTCTTGCAGTTCTTTTCCGGTGTGGACATTAATGAATGCAGGAATGTAGCTAGAATGAGGGAGACCCACCCATGCACTGTCCCTGGCACTTGCTTGAAAGTCCACAATTGTTTAATAAAGTTCCAGCTTTCATACTAAAATGTTTTCTCAAACGAAATGCATCCGGTGACCATTTAATTATTATTTGTTATGAAGTTACCGTATTTCCCCAAGTATAAGGCGCACCAAAGTATAAGACACACCTTAATTTTGAGGCCAGAAATTTGAAAAATACATTTTTGGGGCCGGCTGCTCTTTAAGGCAAGCAGGAGCACGGAGAACGCTGCGTTCTCCGTGCTTCCGATTGCCTTAAGAGCCGCCGGCTCTTTAAAGCAAGAGCCAGCGGGAGGCCGGCGGCTCTTAAGGCAAGCGGGAGCACGGCGTTCTCTGTGCTCACGCTTGCCTTAAGAGCCGCCAGCCTCCTGCCGGCTCTTGGCTCTTTAAGGCAAGCGGGAGCACGGAGAACGCAGCGCTGCCCGGCACACCCCTTGAATAAGACGCACCCAATTTTTAGCCCCCGGTTTTTTGGGAAAAAGGTGCGTCTTATACTTGGGGAAATACGGTATATAACTCCGTTCAATACAATATTTCCAAGGCAGTTAAATAAAACAACCAGGACGTAGAACATCAGATAGAACAGGAGGGGAAAAACTGGCAGCATAAAGAGACCCAGGAAAATAATAAGAGCTTCACCTGGCACCAAAACAACACCCAAGGAGGCCCCAGGGAAGGCTCCCTCTGGACAGACTTCCAGAAACGAGGCACCAGAACCAAGAGGATCCTTTCCCCAGTTGCTGCCTCAGACACCCAGAGAAGGACTTCCAAAGATGACTGGAAAGCAGGGGCACATGGATGTGGGAGCACATTTATGTGACAGCAGTGAGAACATTCACATTCCGCATCAGCTAGGCAAGCAGCCAGTTTAGAGCCCAGCCATTGCCTCTCCTGTACAGACTGGTGCTGGGAATGCACAACTTACAACAGAGAAGTTTTGGCAGACGGAGGTGCTAAACATTTCCTTTTCTGCTGGTTTTCTCCTGCAGCCCCCCTCCCCCTCCATAATGTCTTCCCCAGCCCAGGTCCCAGAACAAATATGGGCCAATATCATGGGTTGGGGAGAAAGCGGCTGCTGGTGGGGAGGAGGGAAATCAGAAGGTGGAAGGATGGTTAAATGCCTGCAATCTAAAGTCGTACTGCTCACTCTACTACTCTAGTTCCACTTCTTTCTGCTGCATGTGGAGCCCAGGGCTTACTTTGAAGTCAGCATGCACAGGATTAGGCTGCCTGATTTGTTTAAATTGGCTGACAGTCCTAATACATCTTGTTCCTTGGAAGTGGTTAATTAACAGCACTCCCAAGGAAAGTAACATGGCTGAGTAACGTGACAGAGAGCTGAACAGAAGCCTGGCCCAGGAGAAATACAAGTCCCATAAAAAAGTCACTACAATTAAACTTCATAGCATTTTGCAAAGGATACAAAGAGTGTAAGAAGTCTGGGGGAATTACTGGCTTTTAATGTTTCAGACAGGAGCTCTTCCAACCTCATCTTTAGATCAGACTCCCAAGACTCCTAGAAAAGAAATTCACAAACGTCAGAGTTATTTACCAAATCTGTATAAGTTGGTTTCTGTGCTATATAGAAAACTTTATAGTTTTCTATCGCCCAACAAGCAGAGTGGAGTTCCATGTGAATTTTAATACATGTTATCATTATAGCAGCACTCCAATAGTCTGGCATCCTATTATAAGGCACTCCCAACAGTGGGCATCAATACCGTCCAGCTGCAAGAGGGAAAAAGAGCCGCCCAAAGACCCTGCTAGCTCCACAACTGCACAGCTTGTCTCCTTGTCACCCTCTTAGCCTGGTGCTCTCAAAGGCGGTGTGAAAAAAAAGATCCCGTCAGGATGATGAGAGTCGAAAAGAGCACCCCTCGCCTTTCACAGCTAGGCTGGCACCCAGCACTTGGCTCCCCTTACAACATCCATTTAATGGCACCAGAGAAGGTGAGTTCTGCAGCTCTTTTGGGCCTTCTCAGTGGCAACAACTAGCCACCCCTCACTATAGCATAGCAGGCAGGACATTCAGCTCAAGGTTTCCCAGCCACCACCCAAGAGATGGAACTTCCTGCCAATGGGTCGCCCAGCAGCCTCCTGAAAGTCTGGCACCATCTAGGTCCCAAGGGTGCCAGACTATCCAAAGTCTACTGTATTTAATTAAAAAAGCAAATTTAACAAAATAATTTTAAAAAGCAGGAGACATTTTCAGTAAAAAATACAAAAACTCCCTCCCTCACTGTCCAGCAGGCCAACCGCCTCTCTGGCAGGTTTCCTGCTTCTAACGTATTTGAAGAAGCTTTTATTGTTCCCTTTTATGTTGCTAGTCATGCGTTCCTCAAACGTTTTCTTGGCCTCCCGTATCACCTTCTTACTTGTCTTTTGCCAGAGTTTATGTTCTTTTTTATTCTCCTCACTGGGGCAAGACTTCCATTTACGGAAAGAAGCTTCCTTGCTCTTTACAGCTTCTCTAACTTTGTTTGTCAGCCATGCAGGCACCCTCCTGGACCTTGTTGAACCCTTCTTTCTTTGCGGTATACACTTCCGCTGGGCCTCTACTACTGTTATTTTAAACAGCCTCCATGCAGCCTGGAGAGATTGGACTCTTTTTACCTTCCCTTTCAATTTCTTTCTAACTAGCCTTCTCATCTGAGGGAAATCTGCCCTTCGAAAGTCAAGGGTTCCTGTGTCAGATTTGCTCTGCACTCTTTCCTGGACATGCATGGCAAAACCAATTGCAGCATGGTCACTGTTCCCCAATGGCTCAGTAACATTTACATCCCTAACTAGGTCCCGAGTACCACTCAATATTAAATCCAGAGTCACCTGTCCTCTGGTGGGCTCCATGACTAGCTGCTCTAAGGCACAGTCATTCAGCACGTCAAGGAATCCGATCTCTCTTTTTCGACCAGAGCACCAGTTGACCCAGTCGATTGTTGACCCAGTCGATACGTATAAAAACTGTGGAAATGCTTTTTCTCATGATAATTGCAAGAAGTTTATCTTTCCTTTTGTTCCTTTTCTATTTTTTGTGAATGTGAGATATTCATATAGCTTGTCTGCATGTTTTTTTACGTTTAACCATAAATATGATTTGTAATTAATGAAGGACAACAATACACATGCATCACTGATTAATTATTTTGAAAGAGACTGTCCATTCTTGAGCAAATCAATTCCACACCTGGAAAAGTTCTTTGAAGGATGGGTGGATCATGGGGTTGGGGACAAAAGGCAAAGCATAAAATGGAAGAAATTCAGTGGTCTGGCTCAGGGCAGCACCTTTAGTCTCCAGGTAGGTTTTAAAACGTGAAATTCTTTCATCCAAAGCTGCTTTGTTCTAAAGAAAACAAAATAGCAAAGATCAGTGATTTGGACAATAGCCTTAAAGTGCATACAGAGTGTAGTTGGCAGCCACAGATACTCTAGTGATTTTATCTCTTAGTGCAGAAAAGAATCCCCATCTCATTTCTGCAGTCCCCGGGGAACTGAAAGTTGGGGCAAAGTTCTTCCTGGAAGGGTGGGGAGAGGCAAGCTCCATTCAGTGGCTGATTCTCTGGCTTGCTGGGCTAGGGTGATGGCACCTTTGCTATGGTGCTCCTCCTGGGAGGCAAGGAGCAGAACCTCCCAGTGACCCAATGGCTGGAAGCAGAGGCCAAGCTGACTTTTTCCATGCCTTTGCAATCACAACATGATTTTTTTTAGAAGAAAAGGGAGAAGCAGGGAATTTTGCTATAGGTGTGCAGGAATCCAGAGATGGAGCTTGAAAGCATCATAAGAAAAGAAAGGGGAGGAAAGTAGGAATAAAGAAGAGCATTGAGGTGACAAATTGCTAAAACAAAACACAGATATTTTCCACACCACTCTACTGACGTGAACACTAAACACGTTTACACGTACACTAAACTGTTATGTGCTGATAGCATTCGTCCCAAACTGCAGTAATGTAGCATAGTGGATGAGTGGCCATGAATCACGAAACTACCATTCAAATTGTGCTTTTTCCAAATATTCAAGGTCGAACTGCACATGACCTTAAAAAATGATCTTGTGTCCGTTTTTCTTTCTTAAATAGCACCTGCAAGGAAAGCCTAACCAATCTAGACCACAGTGTGGGGCAAGGCAGGTTTAGCCATTTGCCCCTACACTGTGGTATTAACAAAAATTGCACATGCACACATACAAAGTTGCTATTGGCCCAAGGAAGGAATACTAGCTTTAGATGTGTGCATAATTTCATTTAGGAACATAAGGACAAGGGGGGAATCCTCCTACACCACAGTCCCCAATCTGGAAAGAGGCCCCTGCAGCTAACAGTCCTTTTTGTTTGTTTTTTGTTTACACTTACACTTACAGATAGTAAGGCAGTTTAAATACCAGTCACTGGAAAACAACAGTGGAAAAGGGCTATTTGCCTCTCTGGAGTTTCCTAGAAGCATCTGATTGGCAACTGTGGGAGCTAGACTAGATGGACCATTGGTCTGATATGGCTTCTACTACACAGCGGACACAGACACAAACAGATTTAATAGCATGCAACCGGCCTGTACGCTAGAGGGTGATTAACAGGACGCGGAACATTGGTTTAAGCAAGTTAAAAGCAAGAAACACCCGTGTTTCCAGCACAACTATACACAAAAAAGGTAAGATAATGGCTGAGAGGAGGAGTTACTTATGTAGTGTTCTCCTGTATGCACAGTTTTCTTATCCGCACAGTGGGGTGGGCTGGGGGACAACTCAACGCCCATGGATACGGGCAGCGGTGTTATGCTGCTGGAACGCTGGGCGGGACATCCGGATGATCGGCAGCCCGCCCGTCGCGTTCCAGAGCGTTACGCCGTTTGCGTAACCAATTACGCCGCTTGCGTACATTGCGTACGCCGCTTGCGCAAGCGGCATAATTGGTTACGCAAACGGCGTAACGCTCCGGAACGCAACGGGCGGGCTGTCGATCACTCGGATGTCCTGCCCAGCGTTCCGGCAGCATAACACCGCTGGATACGGGTGCCTGCCTGTACACAAAGGCACTATGTAAACACTAAGCACTATGAAGGTTGCAATCCTATACACAGTTACCCGGGAGCAAGCCCCACTGAACACAGTGGACCTTACTTCCAAATAAATACGCACCGAATTGAACTGCCAATTGATTTCAATCCCATCTTTCTACTTGTATAGTAGGTAGTTTACAATAAGCATACAGAATAAGAAAAATATTGTAAGTATTGAACGTGGCTTACAGTAAGAAAAGTCATAAAACAACAAATAAATGAAACTGAAAGAATTATAACCAGATCTTTAAAAAGAAAAGGAGACAAAAAAACACCAGCAGCAGCACCAACTCCTGACTATTAACAAAATTCTGAGAACGTTGATTGTAATAAAATGTCGTCTTTGTTGCCCATCTAAAAGCAGGCAACAGTGGTGCCAGACATGCATCTCACAGGTCATTCCAGATCTTGAGTGCCACAACTGAAAAGACCCTCTCCCAGGAACACACCTCTTCCCAACTGGTGGGGGCGGGGAGGAAGAGCAGAACAGAGTCCTCGGATAGGCTCATACGAGAGCAGTGCTCTGTCCTGCCATTTCCTGAATCTCACCGGCAGCTCCATCCAAACCCCGGCAGCAGATCCAAACCCCAATGTTGGCGCCGACCGTTGGCGCAACAATCCTGTGCCTACCAAGTTTGGCTGGTGCAGGGACGTTTCTGGGTGGGGGGCTATAATGGAGGGCACAGCGGGGCAGAAGGTGGGTGGGCTGGCCCAGGGAAAGGGGAAGAGCCGTTAGCCCGCATCCCAACCCCCGTCCCCAGGCAGCATGGCCCCAATTCGGGTAGCGTGGCTTGCTTTGAGCTGCGCCTGCTAAAGAGCAGGCACAGACCCGAGCAAGCCCATCGGGACGGCTGGCGCGTACCATGGTGTAAGGGCACAAATGTGCGGAGGCTCCAGCCAGCTCCTAACTTGCGCTGGATACGGTTCAGGCACACTGGCCGCCCGCTCCAGCGCAAGTTAGGATTGTGCCCTGCGTTGGGCAAGCAACTACATTTCAAGTCTGTAACACGTTTCTGGTTTTAAAAAATGCTGCATAGCAGTCTTTAAAAAGAAACAGAACCTGGGAGGTTATTGGTTATTTATTCAATCAGGAAGGAACAAGAACTTATAAGTGACTCAGGAATCAGAGTCATCCAAACGTTACTTTGCATCTGCATAAAGGGTAAGGTAAAGGTTTCCCCACGACCGAATGGTCTAGTCGTGACCGACTGTAGGAGGCGGTGCTCATCTCCGTTTCAAAGTCTGCAGAGCCGACGTTTTTGTCCGAGGACAAGTTTCCGTGGTCATGTGGCCGGCATGACTATACGCCGTAGCGCACGGAACGCCGGCATAAAGGGTAGCAGAGTACAATATACTATTGTCAATGGAGAATTATCCCTATTCCCTGCTGGGTCTAAGCTAAATAGACGTAACTGGAGTAATTGCATACGATTCCCCCAGTAACACTTGCCCCTCTTTCCTCTGTTGTCTCCCTTGTGCCAATAGTTAGAGGGCAAGTCCCTCAGGGCCGGAACTGGTCCTCCTGTTCTTTGCACTGCACTATAAATCTAGGTCTGGGTTGTGCCACTTCAGATCAGGTGGGAATTCCCATGACTGAACAGTCCCTACTGTGAGAAAACCTTGGAAAATACTCAGGAAAATGTTAGAAAACATGTCTAAGAGAAGACCAGCCTATAGTACTTCTCCCTACGGATGGAATTTTTGTATAGAGGATCAGTCAATCAAGCCCGCAGCTGCAGTATGAACTGGCACAGAACAGAGGCTGATACCAGCTCAGTGAAAACTAGGCTAAACACATAAGCAACCTAAAAACTAGCTGGAAAAGGGACTGAGGTCCCTTTCATATGCACAGGACATGGGGGCACAACCAATCCATAGCCTCTTCCACCTGTGCCTGGCAAAAGCACTGATTTGAGACTAGGTAGAAAGAAAAAAATCATAAGGCCAAATTTAGAGCAAACATACAGGTTTTCCCATATTATGCCTTAAAAGAAAGATGGCAAAATGGATGTGAAGGTAGAATTCCAGCTTTTGGGCGACCGCCTCATTATCTCGGATTGCAGAGGGCACATGTTCCTCCCAGAGTTCAAAGAAGGCATCCTGGTCTCCATTAGTAAAGGACGCAAGCAGATCCTGCCAAAAGGAAGAGAGTTGCATATTTGAAAATTCATTCTCTATAATCTTAAAGCTAAGTATCTCATTTCTACATAGTCTAAATCCAAAAGAATCTTTCAAATCCCCAACCTGCAGCTTAGAGCAGAGCCTAATAAGAACATAAGAACATAGGAAGAGCCATGCTGGATCAGGCCAAAGGCCCATCTAGTCCAGCTTCCTGGATCTCACAGCAGCCAACCAGGTGCCGCAGGGAGGCACGAGACAACAAGATGCTTGCATCCTGTTGCCACTCCCTTGCACCCGGTACTCTGAAATAGCCTACTACTAATGTAAGGAGGTTGCACTATCCATCATTGCCTACAGCCCACGATGGACTTTTCCAGGAATCCGTCCAATCCCCTCTTAAAGGCATCTAGGCCAGATGTCATCACCACCTCCTGTGCCAAAGAGTTCTACAGATTAACTACCCGCTGGGTAAAAAAGTATTTCCTTTTATGTTTTAACTCTCCCAACTCTCAGTTTTAGCAGATGTACCCTGGTTCTGGTGTTTTGAGAGAGGGAAAAGAACATCCCTCTATCAACTCTATTCTTTCCATGCATAATTTTGTATGTCTCAATCATGTCCCCCCTCAGGCGCCTTTTTTCTAGACTGAAGAGCCCCAAACGCTGCAGTCTTTCTTCATAAGGGAGGTGCCCCAGCCATTTTGCTACCCATTCCCCCAACTTGGAGAGATTCTTCTGGAACAATATTGAGAATAAAACAGCCAATATTATCATGCCATTGTAC
The DNA here is from genome assembly GCA_029204185.1 of Lerista edwardsae. Taxonomy (NCBI): domain Eukaryota; kingdom Metazoa; phylum Chordata; class Lepidosauria; order Squamata; family Scincidae; genus Lerista; species Lerista edwardsae. The sequence continues at coordinate 2,530,727 of JAJKFI010000110.1, read as the reverse complement.
AAATCGATGGTAAGGCCACACCTGGAATATTGTGTCCAGTTCTGGTCGCCGCATCTCAAAAAGGACATAGTGGAGTTGGAAAAAGTGTAGAAGAGAGCGACGAAAATGATTACGGGGCTGGGGCACCTCCCTTATGAAGAAAGACTGCAGCGTTTGGGGCTCTTCAGTCTAGAAAAAAGGCGCCTGAGGGGGGACATGATTGAGACATACAAAATTATGCATGGAAGGGATAAAGTCGATAGAGGGATGTTCTTTTCCCTCTCTCAAAACACCAGAACCAGGGGGCATCCACTAAAGCTGAGGGTTGGGAGAGTTAAAACAGATAAAAGGAAGTACTTTTTTACCCACTGGGTAGTTAATCTGTGGAACTCCTTGCCACAGGAGGTGGTGATGGCATCTGGTCTTGATGCCTTTAAGAGGGGATTGGACGGATTTCTGGAGGAAAGGTCCATCGTGGGCTATAGGCAATGATGGATTGTGCAACCTCCTTACAAAGGTGGTGGGCTACTTCAGAGTACCGGGTGCAAGGGAATGGTAACAGGATGCAAGCATCTTGTTGTCTCATGCCTCCCTGGGGCACCTGGTGGGCCGCTGTGAGATACAGGAAGCTGGACTAGATGGGCCTTTGGCCTGATCCAGCAGGGCTCTTCTTATGTTCTTATGTTCTTATGAACTCTTCACAATCCCTTCTGGTTTTCACCACCCAGAAAAGTTTTGTGTCATCTGAAACTTGGCCACCTCGCTGCTTATCCCTCTCCAGGTCATTTATGAACAAGTTGAAAAGCACGGGCCCCAAGACAGATCCCTGGGGCACTCCGCTTTTCACCTCTCTCCATTGTGAAAATTGCCCATTGACCCCCACTCTCTGTTTCTTGGCCCTCAACCAATTCTGAATCTGTAAGAGGACCTGCCCTCTTAGTCCCTGACCGTGAAGTTTCTTGAGCAACCTTTGGCAGGGGGACTGTGTCAAACCCCTTCTGAAAATCCAGGTATATTGATATCCACAGGTTCACCCACATCCACATGCCTTTTGACCTTTTCAAAGAATTGTGAGGTTTGTGAGGCAAGACTTACCCTTACAGAAGCCAATTAATGACCAATTCTAGCTCCTCTCCCCTAGAACAGCTTCTCAGCTTTGAAATCCAATACACAATTTCCCAGGAGGAAGTCCGATTGAACTCAATGGGACTTGCTTCTGAGTAATTATGCACAGGATTGCACTGTTATACTTGAATAAAGCAGCAAGCCCTTTAGTACTGAGAGTGTAAAATGTGCCTTGATGGATCAGCCCAAAAGTCCATGTAGCCAGGAAGATACTTCTGAGGTGACCACAAGAAGGGCATGAAGCCAACAGCCCTCCGATAACCAGTACTCAGAAGGCGACTGAATCTGAACACAAAAAGATCAGTTTAGCTACCATATTAAATTAGTGGGCACCAGGAATTGGAAAATAACAGATGGACTGCTGTTGGGGTAAGGAGCAGCAGAGCCACACTGTGGCACTCTGTACTCCACTGTGCCTGACCACAGCATCAAGAAGACACCAATTGGGAAGCAGTGCGCTGGCCAGAGATGGCATTGGGCAATGCCCACTTCCAGATGGAGCCACGTGCAGCTAAGTGCAATCAACTGGGGAGCAAGAGGCATGGCATGAGGCACCCCGCAAAAGCAGGTAGCAGAAAGAGGAGTAGTTGGCAGAGAACAGGATAGAGCAAATGAATAGAGGGGAGCGAGAGGGGAGAAAAGGGCGGAGGAAGAAGGTGAAAAGAAGACAGGAAAATGGAAGGCAGCAATCCAGAAAGTGAGTAGCCTGGAGAAGAAAATGAAGGAATGAAACCAGAAGGGACTCCAAACAAGAGAGAGACCCAGGAGAGGTCCTAGGTCCTCACTAGGGTCTGAACCCAGGGAGGCTAGGAGCAGCAACCCACACTGGGCACCACCTGAAGAGGGATCACAGTGGCCCAGTCCAACCCTTGATCTGGGAGAGACCATTTGACAGCAGGGCACTCTCATACTTCCTATTCCCTCGAGGAAGGTTTCTACCTTACTGGAGGGACTCTACCCATTGATGTGAAGGGTGAAATAACTAGGCAGAGGGAGACCCTACTTGGTTCAGTTCTGTATTAAATGCAATAAACCCTGGGGAATTTACAGTGGGCTCAAGCTGTTCTTGGACAACCACCAACCCCTACGATTTTCCAGAACCTACTTGAATGGGATCTGACCCCCAGGAGGAGGACAGGGACATGACAAACACACTTCATACATGTAACTGACATAAGCAGCCTGGAACTGTTTCAGATTTGATGGGATAATCTTAACATATCAACATTTAAAAATTAGAGATATATTGGTAAAATCTTCAGGGATTCTTACCAAACTTTTTGTAGCTGATAAAGGTATTATCTCGGCTTTCAAAGCAAGCATATTCAGAATCTCCTCATGGCATGCGAAAGCCATCATTTACACCTCACAGCTAAGCAGATAAAGAGATTGTACTATCAACAGAATCAATAAACTTACAGCCCAATCCTAAGCCTTGCTGGTGCAGGCAGGCCACATGGCCTGCACCTTATCCAGTGCAGTTTAGGAGCCGGCTGGAGGTCTCCTTGGTGTAAGGGAATAAATTTTCCCTTACACAAAGTAAAGCCCCAGACACCCCTACGGGGCTTCTTGGATCCAGGTCAGTAACATAGCTGGTGCAAATCTGGGAAGTCCTGTGCAGGGCTGCCCAGTCGGGGAAGAGGGTTTGGAGGTGGTGTGCACCGCTATCACTGATCTCACCCACCTCCTGACCTCGATCCTCCCCAAGTTCTGTCTTCCCCCCACCCAGAAATGCCCCTTCCCCTCTCCAAAACGCCTTCCCACCACCATTCTCACACCTCCCAGTGCAAACTTACCAGAGCCGGCCAGTGCAGGATCCAGATGCAGCTCTGCTGAGCCAGGACAGACCTTTGTGCTAGCCCAGCCGACTCTCAAGTAGCCACAAATATGCCAGTTTACGGGATGTTTACAACACTCTGAGCCAGTATGGGGAAGGCCGCACCAGCTCAAGTAAATTTTGGATTGCGCTGTTAGTTGAATAGAAAAGCCTCAACACATAACAGCCACACTACAAAAAGGAAAAAATGTTACCTGGATTATCAGAGCCTTGGAGTCCTTCACAGAATTCCCACCAGTTTTAGGTAAAGGCTTCCCTTTTATTTTGCATTCTTTTGAAAAAGCTTTCACTGTTTCTTCAAATTCTGCAAAGTCCAAATACTGCAAAAGCAAGAAAGCACTGGTGAATCCAAAATAGTAACTCCCATTAAAAAGTAAGAGCAAAGGAAAAGTACATAAGCCCAAAGCAACAGAATAGGGGGCTAACCATCTTCTGAATTATTTTTTTCACTCTTCTTTCACCACTGTCTTCCCTTCTATTATCTAATCAAAGCAATGAAGCGTTAAGTGTGGTCAGTTCACATCCTGCAGGAAATATCTTCATCACAGAAAAAAGCAGTGCTGGAAGGGAGAAATACTTTGCAAAAAGTATTTGCAAAAAGGGCAGCTAAATACTTTGCAAAAAGGGGCAGCTGACCAGGGTGAGATTGCTATCTTCTATCCATCCGCAATCGTTCTGCAAGATGCTAATGAGTCAATACACTCAATTGCTATTGAGCACATGGGAAAATAACCATTTAATTGTTGTTCAGTCGCTAAGTCGTGTCCGACTCTTCGCTACCCCATGGACCACAGCACGCCAGGCCTCCCTGTCCTCCACTAGCTTCCTGAGTTCGCCCAATTTCATGTTCATCGCTTCGGTGACACTATCTAACCATCTCATCCTCTGCCGCCCCCTTCTCCTTTTGCCTTCAATCTTTCCCAGCAGGAGGGTCTTTTCTAAAGAGTCCTCTCTTCTCATGAGGTGGCCAAAGTATTGGAGCTTCAGCTTCAGGATTTGTCCTTCCAGGGAGCAATCAGGCTTGACTTCCTGGAGGATGGACCGATTGGACCTCTTTGCAGTCCAGGGGACTCTCAAGAGTCTTCTCCAGCACCATAATTCGAAAGCATCTATTCTTCGGCGCTCTGCCTTTCTTATGGTCCAGCTCTCACAGCCATACATAGCTACTGGGAAAACCATCGCTTTGACTAGGCGAACCTTTGTTGGCAGGGTGATGTCTCGGCTTTTGATTAAGTTGTCTAAGTTCGCCATAGCTTTCCTCCCAAGAAATAAACGTCTTTTAATTTCATGGCTGCAGTCACCATCTGCGGTGATCTTGGAGCCCAGAAAGATAAAGTCTGTCACTGCTTCCATTTCTTCCCCTTCTATTTGCCA
>JAJKFI010000110.1:2489520-2524278 GCA_029204185.1 Lerista edwardsae | reverse complement strand
CCCCCCCGTCCTGCTCTGTGCTTTGTGGTGCTTGGGCAGGGGTCAGAGCGCAGTGGCAGAGCCCCTCCTTTGCCCGCAGAAGACGCCGGCTCAATCCCCGGCAGCCTCTGCAGAAAGGGTGGGTGCCGCTGCACGTTCGGGGCAGCCAGGATCCCGGGACCAGCAGCCACTGCAGGCACCACCGGAGCTGGGCCACAGGGGTGCCTGGGCTGCACACGACGAGGCTGGCTTGCCGCTCCTCTGCATGGCCAAGATCTTCCGTCTGCCGGAGCTCAGTGGCCGCAGGAGGAACTAGAAGGGCCAGGAAACCTTGACAGCTCTTGTTTTAACACAGCACATTAATACTGTTCCATTCCAAACTCAAGGAGGGTACTTTGTTCTGAGCTGTCAGGCTGTCCTGTAAAAGGGCAGCAGGGAGAAATCGGCTGGGAGGGACTGCCCTTTGGAGGCCACCTCCTCCTTCTCTGGCACAGGTCCTGGCTCCAGGGTGCGGCTGACAGCCGTTGCTTGGAGCCCCATTAGAATGACCTCTGGGCACGTGTCGGGTTCCTCTCTCTCAGGTGTGGGGCTTGGCCGCAGGCTTTGACAGCAAGGGAGGAGGCCCTTCAGTTCCCAGAAAAGTGGAAGAAAACCGCTGCCTGGGCAAAGTGGGAACCCAGGAGCCAAGGCAGCAGGCTCACCACCCCCCTGCTTGGGCGCCTGGGCTAAGTCGCTCGCCAAGGAGCCTGTTAAAATCTTGCCTAGTTCAAAGCCACAAACTCAGCAGGTGACCTTGGTGGCTCCCTCATCCCTCCAACTCATTAAGGTGGGGATAATGATAAGGCCTGGGGGGGGCGTTGCAAGTGAAGCCCTCTTGACCAGCGGCGTCATTCAGCTGGAACGCTGGGCGGGAGGAACGGGTGAGCGGCAGCCCGCTCCTTGCGTACCGCTCCGTTTCGCCGTCTTCCCCGCCCTCGTGGGAGGAATGGGTGAGCGGCAGCCCGCCCATTGCGTACTGCTCCGCGGGGGCGGGGAAGACGGCGAAACGGAGCAGTACGCAACAGGCGTACTGACCCGTTCCTCCCGCCCAGCGTTCCGGCTGCATGACGCTGCTGCTCTTGACCCTTGACAGGGCTCTATAACTGCCAAGTGTCAGGACTGCTGAAGGCCCAACGCCAGACCCTGCGCCTCTCGGCTCCCTCCCGCCAAGTGCCCCAAGGCAGAGGCGAGCCGCGTGGCTGGCCACCCCATGATGCCTGCCAAGCCAACCACTCCAGCCAGTGCCTCCAGCCAGGTGCCCCAAGGAGAGGCAGAAGACAGCCCAGAGGCTCAGGGTGGGGGGGAGCGTCTTCCTGAGCCCAACCCTGCGAACCAAGAGCCGCCCTGCGGGGTCAGGCCCAAATGAGTCGGCCCGCGAAGCAGCATCCTGCCTCTAACGGTACCTGAGCAGATGCCGGCAGAAATCCCACAGGCAAGTCTCCGCCCCGCCCCCGTGCGGCATCTGGTCCTGAAGGTTCTGCTTAGCTGCCAGGTCGCTCAGCTGCTGAGCAGCCCCCCCCCCCCGCCCGCGACTCCAGCAATTCGTCTAACCCTGTCTGAAAGCCACCCAAGTCAGCGGTTGTCACCACCACCTCTTGGGCCAGCAAAGGCCATAATTAATCAATCAAGTACCACAATCAATTTAAAGGGAAGCTCTTCTGGCAGCATCTCACCCTCTGGCGGAAATCGGCCTCCCAGGCCAATCCCACCGGAGGAAAACGTCAGGGCGGCTTCACCCAGAAGGGGGCAGCAGCCTCTCCTGCGGCCGGGATGCCCTTCCAGCTCACACAACTCCCGCTGGGCCAGGCAGCGCCAGTGCAAGCCAGGCCTCTCTCATCCCAGCAAGGCCTCCTCATCAGGCACAGCAGTCCTGCCCCACTTCCATTGGCCGGGCACAGCAGCGCCGTCCCCCCTGTCCCACTGCCAGGACCACTTCAGCTATTTCCCCCCTTTCCCCTAAACCGAATAAAGGGGTCTTCCAAGCGTCCCCAAAGAAGAAGTCTTGGGCTTGGAAGAGGACGGGATGAGCAGAGGTGTGCAGGGCAGGGAACCTCCTACCCCAGTTGCCTACAGCTGTTGCTCCATCTCCTTCTCCATGCTTGATGGATACCGGACACTACAGTCTCCGCTTTCGATGGTTTCCTTTGCGGCAGGTTGTGCAAAGCACGGCTGTCCCTTGGACAGACCCCTTTCAGTCTGATTCCACCATGTGGTCACTTGGTGGAAGTGACCACCAAGCCACTGAGACAGCGGAGAGGGAACCAGACATTCTCAGGCAGTGGAACGTTGCCTGCAGCCACAGTTTCGCTGACACGCGACCGCACAGGGCCACTTCTCTGTTGCCGGTTTTAGTGCAATTAGTTTCTGCACAGGACTGAGGAAGACCCCCGTCTGAAACGCTGGATAGCCACTGTCAATCAGTGCCGAAAACACCGGCAGTCTGACTTCATATATGCCAGCTCTGTGAGCTCAACACCATGTTCTGCCAGGTAAACAGTGCTAAGAACATACGCTGTGTTCTGTTTTAAGTTACGAGTCACTCTGGCTTGATGCTCACACAAGCCAATGGTCAGAACGTCCTGGGATCTGTTGCCTGCCACATCTGCTCCAACCTGTGTCACTGAGCCTGTATCTCCCCACACACAGCAGCAGAGTCCCCTACAGATTGGGGAGGGGCCACGGCTCAACTGCAGAGCACACACTCTGCACAGAGGAAGTCTCGGGTTTGATCCCCTGGCAGCATCTCCAAACAGGGCTGGGGAAGACCCACCTGGAACTGCTGCCAGTCAGTGTAGACAGCGCTGACCTAATTGGACCAAGGGCCTGAGTCCAGACTAGACGGCCTCATATGGTCCGCATATCTGCAAAGAATTCCTAAAAGGAAATTATGAGCCTCCTTTGGATGGATCACCTTTGTGCCTCTCCTACTTAAATGCAACATTGATTCACCTGGTTTGGTTTCACTTTGGTCTAAACAAAGGAGACGGTCACTTCTACCGCCTAGAAGAGTTACTAAGAGGCCTGAGCAACTGTCTTGCGTTAAACCAAGAGAACCTGGCTGTCACCTGACATGTCTACCCTGAAGGTCTTTCCTGTCCCAACATCCCACCCCTGCATTCCTAAAAAAAATACAGTTTGGAGACTGTACCCACCACTTCCATCTTCTCCTCCTCCTTCTTCTCTTTTTCCTTCTCTTTCTCCTTCTTCTTGGCTTTTGCAGTGATGGACAGCACAGCCGTAGAAACCTGAGCAACATGACAAAAAAAAAAAAAAGCTTTCAGAGCAAAAGCCACGAATTGCAAACAGCATTCCAACTAAATCAGGAGTACAAGTGAAGCCCTGTCTCTGAGAAGCCCTGTGATGACTGAGCCCCATCCCCACACACCCTACTTTTTACCTACACCTTCCTCTTCAGGGAAGTCTCGGTGCAACATTCAATGCGAAAGAGGCTTCACCGAAGTGTCTTAAAACCTGTGCCACTGCAAAAAGTCCACACAGCCAGGCACAGAAGGCGTTTTGCCAACTGCTTGCCTTTATCTTCTGGAAGAACAGAGGCTGCAGGAACAGCAGCTCCTGGCCAGCCCACCTGATCCGGTCAGAGGGTAGGAGGGTATCCACATGGGCGGAAAACGTATCACGGAACAGGGCAATGACCTCACTGAGCCTGATTTACTCAAGGGCAAGCCCAAGAATACTTGTGTGTTCTCTGATCTGGCTCTTGAGAGTGAATCTGTGTATGGCCAGTTCCGTTTGCCTTCCTGGGAGTAGAGAGATAATATGACATCTGGAGGCCCCGAGTGAGTGCCATTAGGGATCAGTGAGCTTAACTGTGTAAAGGAATTTAAACTCTGCCTGCAACTGTCTGCTTGAAGATTATATAAGTTACGAGCACCCTGAAAAATCATGCTAGGGCTTATTTTTGGGAAAATACGGTAGCAGCATGCCCTGCAGACGGAAGAGCATTTCCCTGACTCCTGAGAGACAAATTAAACTGAAGGCAGCCTTTTGAAAGTGAAAAAGACCGCTGAGCTCTTGGAGGAGGTAGCCACTCTCTTCCTCTGAATGAGTAACAGATCTGGGTGCACCTCCTGGGCAGGCAGAAACAGCAGGCAGTCTCTGGTCAAACCCAGTGCAGAGAGGGGTCAGCTAGCTTGTGAGGGGGAGCGAACCCGGCCCCCTCAGGCTGCAGGAGCCTGCCTGGCTCCTACATCCACATCAAATGTGTTGAGCTCTGCTCTAAAGCACAGTACAGATGCTGAACGTCGCCACTCTCTGCAATGAGCACAAAGCATACAGGACCACAGAGGAAGTGTACTGGCACATGCCCAATTGGCACTCCAGACTTTGATTTAAGGGTCAAATTTTTAATCAGCTCTAAGACGAAAAATGCCCTGCACAGGAGATCACCCACCAGCGAGACCAGGCTGGTCAACGCAACCTGTCAGACACACACTCTTGCTGCACACTCAGATCAGCTGCTACATCGTGTGCGCAGAGGCCCAGAGCAGAGCTGTGGACAAGCCAGCTTCACTCTCAGGACAGGAAGGACTCGGGTCAGGTGGACTCTCCGGGCCCTGGGAAAACGGGTCCTTGTTCAGACTGCCCACAGAGTTCCAGGTGCTGAGGACTTTCTTTCTGGCCACTTTGCAACAGGTGAAGGTTTTTGCTAGGCAATGCCGGGCCTTGATAGGACACACAAACCTTTTCTTTCTCCTTCTCTTTCGGGACTTCCAAAGGCGCTGGGTAGGCAAAGGTGGAGGGCTTGACATTGGATCTGTACTGCACTTTTGGCATCTGCAAAGGGAGGACAGAGTTTGGAGGGAACTGTTAGAGGCAAGAAAGATGTCAGGAGCACAAACAAGAAAGCAGATCAGTTACCCCTCATGGGTTGCAAAGATGCTGGCACAAATCATGTGCAGCAGAAAACGCTTCCCTTGACATGCTCCGGAAGCCTTGGAGCCATCAGCAGGCACTTGCTCCAGTCAAACATCATTATTCCATTAGGAGGCCATTTAGCCGCAGTGAGGCACTTGCAATTGCTTCAGCTACTGCACAGTAAAGTGTGTTGTTGGGGCTCCATTTGGTTTCCTGCTTTTGCATTTCAGTTACTTGAGCAAATCCAGGTTCAGGACAGGGCTGTGTATATACCCAGCAAGGAATTTGTTTCTGGGCACAACACAGCATCCTGAAACCTTTGACTTTCTAAAAAAGCAAGCCAATGTCTGGGTTTTTGACTCCGGACAGAAGGTTCTGCCCAGCCCTGATACCTGCCACCGTCTCCATTTTCTCGCCCCCTCAAACCCTTTCAACGGTGCTATTTTGCAACTGGGATCAAATGCTTGGCCTTGCATGGACAAGAAGCTGTTGCCACACTTACTGCTGATACAGCTAAACCAACTCCCAGGGTACATACGTACCCAGCCGTATTGGATCACGCAAGATCTCGCATGATCCAAGATGGTGGCACCCAGGTAAGCTGGTTAAAAAAGAGGCCACCATGAAGGAAGGGCACCATGACCAGGGCACATTTGGGAAGGGCTGGGGCAGATGGATCAACAGCTGGACTCTGCATTAGGTAGCGCCAGATGGGCATACTTTCGTATAGCGAGAGGCTGCAGTTAAGTAGCAGAGCATATATTTGGCTGGCAGGACGTCTCGGGTTCAATTCCTGGCATTTCTGGTGCTGAGGAAACCTCCTACCAGAGACTTCAGAAAGTCATCGTGCTTAATAGACACAAATGGGCAAGATGGACCAACTGACTCTGCCTAGGACAGGGCCACAAGTTCCCATGAACTCACCAGGAAGTACAGAGCTTGTACTGTGGTAGCCAGGTGGACCAGGATATTCAAAACTGAGTTTAAACATGTTTATTTCAGTAATGAATTCACACTGTAGCCCCTTTCCAATCTGAGAAGTAGAAAACAGTAGGCTTCTACCCAGGGTCATGTATATTCTGTTTAATAAATATATTTTTTTATTTTCTAAATAAATCTGTATGTGAGTATATTATTCCACTTCAGTCAATTCTCTTGCTCACTTATTTTGCATATTTTATTCTGCTATTGGCAGAAATCTTCGAGTTCTGACTAAGCACTATTTACACACTCATCTCTTCAGCCATCGGGACTAGAAAACATTTTTTGCTTTGCTGAAGGAAAACAGATTTGCAGGATGCGAAAGATTATTTGTGATGCAAGTTCAGCGAAGGGAAGCTCTTGCTGACCCTGCCTAAGGATGAAAAGGCCTGTAGCATTAACAGCTATGCAAATTAACAGGCAGCTGTATCTGTCACAAGCCCCTCCCTACCCTCCAAACTGGCAAGCCATTTTCCTCAACTCGCGCCACCAAGATAAGTCTGCTACTGTTCAGGAGGTGGTGCAGAAAGAAATTACCATTCCACACAGTTCTGTTTGTATCTTCCCCTCCAATTGGAAAGAGGCCAACTTCCAGCCTACTCACAACTCTGAATCCCACTGAAGCCATACAAACCTGCTCACTTAACATCACTTTTACAGACATGGCCCTTTTTTCTCAAACTGAGCATGCTTTCCCACATGCTGAGTGGGAAGAGCTGTGGGGGGAGGGGGGAATCTTTCAGAAGGGATGTTTCCCTTTCCTTTGCCCACAAGCATCAACATTTCAAAGACGAACAAGATGACGCTCCACAAACATCTACTGGTTAAGTATAATGCAGAAGAGAGGATTGTCCAGGTTAAAGATGCTCGTGCATACAAGAGCAAAAAAAGGGGGGGCACTGGAAACTTAGACAGGACATTAAATGAGATTTAAATAGGGAAAAATTCTGGAAGTGTCTATCTAAAAACAGTGAAGGACTTGTTACTGGCTGTGCTTTTCACGCTTATATCATATATATCATATATCTGGCGGAGGGGAAATGAATTTGTGTGCAGAGATCTTGTGTAGTGGCACAGCTATGCAGTTCTGCAGGAAAAGGTGCAAACCTTTATCCGTGGGGGCACTTAACAAAAATGGAGTGGGAATCAAAACACACTACAGTGTCTAGCTAGGCTTGCCCACTCACACTGCTAGACAGAACGATGACTATTTCTGCCCGTTCACTTGCTATTGGGCCCTCACTGAAAGCAGTCGGTAGGAACAAGAGACAGAAAGGAAACCCATAATTCCAGCCTAGCCAAAGAAGGGTACGCCCATGGATACAGAGTCCTTGGATTATAATCTAGTGCGGTTTATTCGGGTTACAGCCTTAAAGTTCACACATCAGCTCCCAGCTGCATCACTGGGTTGAGGGGTCCTGCCCCTTAACGTGAGTGGCTTCTCCGCTGCAGGTGAAGTCGAGCTGGATGTCGGCAGGGGGAGTAGAGCTGTCCTGGGAGGGTGCTGGGTATGGAAAGTAAGTCTCGTCAATGGCTCTGGCTCCTGCCCGTTTCCTCCGTGGTAGCGGGGTTGGTGGTGCAGCCAGCAGCCTCCCTGTAGGTACTGCCACTTGCTTTGGCCCCACCTCCCGTTAGGCTGAGGGGCTGGGGTCGAGGCAGGCTGTGGGGCTTGCCCCCCTGTGGGCCGGCCAACCCATTGGGCTCTGACCCCCAGGGCAGCCCCTGCAGCCTGGGCCTGCTGGCTGAGGGCAGGAGTGTGGGAGGCGGGGGCGGCGGCAGTAGTGTCAGCCTACCGGTACGCTGGGCGTGTCTTCCGGGTGAGCGGCAGCGCGATCGCTGCGTTCTGCTGCGTAACGGCGAAAGCCCGCCTGCTGCAGCCGGAAGACACGCCCAGCGTACCGGTAGGCTGACACTACTGGGTGGCGGTGACTGAGCAAGCTGCAGCTGATGCAGGCTCTCCCTGCCGGCGGCTGCTTCTCCAGCACTGAGGCAGCCGCTCGCCCAGGCCAGCCCCTCTCCATGGCTGCCCAGCTCTTTTGAGGCCTGTGACTGGGGTGGCCAGCCCCACCCCTACCTGGCCGCTGAAGTCTGGCCCAGGGCCGCTCAGTCCCAGCAGGAGTCTGGGGGGCTGCCCTGGGTGTCCAAAAAGCCCCGCTGGGGGCCGTGGCAGCCGCCCACCACCACTCATCACGGCCACACTCCTGCTGTTGCAGTTTGGCTCCAAGGTCCTGGGGCCTCCGAGCCCCTTCCAGGCAGAGAGGCTGCCGGGGACTGAGCCTGGGTGCTCAAGACTGGTGCACCAGGGCTAATTATGAAATCACAAGACACAATGATTGAGACAGAAGCATCAAGTACACGGCAAGGGCAATACGGAACCCACATCTGTCTATGTACAATTGCAGAACTCTTTATCAGGCAGGCAAGACACACTTCTCAAGTGTACACTCACACACGTAGCAGCCAGACTGCCGCTCAGGTTTCCACACCATCACCACGAGCCTCTGCAGCACATACCTTGAGGTCCTTGTTAAGGCCAATGACGCAGGTCGGGGTGAAAGCCAGCGACAGGAAGTGTGAAAGAGGAAACCAGAACCAGAACTGGGTGAAGACCAGAACTCCCACCACCGAGGGCATGTGCGTGTGCCCAGTCCGCGACTGCAGGGAAATCGTGACGTTGTGGCCACCTAGAAAGGCAACAGAGAGCCAACGTTGGCGGCGGTGGAGAGCTGGTTCCACAGCCTCACCTGTTCCAAGGACTGGAGGGCTTACAGCACTGCCAGCACTGCCACAGGACCCAGCTTTCGAACTGGGACAGGAAAGGAGAGTCGGGGGCAGGACAATGGAAAGGCTGAAGGTCGGTCCCCTCACTTCCACGTTGTGTGGCCATTAGTATCCAGAACTGGCCATCTCAGAAGGCGTAGAGTCAATGGCTTACCATGTGTGGAGCTATCGCAGTGAGCACACAGGCAGCCTGGAAATCGGTCAGTGATCTTGCTGAGCGATAAAGAGACTCGGATCATGTTGGGTGTGGCAGGGAAAAGCAGTCCTGCTGAATCGGACCAAGGGTCCAGCTAACAGAGCATCTTGTTTCCAATGGTGACCCGCCATATGCTTCTTAGAAGTAAACAAGTTGGGCATGACGGCAGCCCCCCTCCTCTGTCTGCCCTCTCACCAGCACTTGGTACTTAGAGGTACCTCTGAACAGAGCGGTTTTATGTAGCTCTTCTGCAGATATGTAGCAAAATAAAAGGTCACCTGTATCTATGGCCTGCCTCTCCGCTATTCTTTTTATACTATTCGAACACCATCCTTATATTCCCCCCTTTCCACCATGGGTGAAAACAGAATTATTTTTCTATCTTCTCAACCCCACCCTAGTCAGATCTTCCTACACCATTTGATAAACACTTTGAGGAGAGGGGAAACTTCCTGAAGAGTTCACAATGCCCCACCCAAGAAGATACTTCAGGGCCTGCTTCCTTCTTCCTAAGGGCTATAAATCCTGACAGTAAAATTAATCCTGCCAGATAGCCAAACCCTTTGATTCCGTCCCTCGCAGAGCAGAGATCAGAGCAGCTCATCAAGTTGATGCAAAGCAGGAACATCCAGTTAGAAGCCGGGCAGAAGGTTAAACTCACAGAGAGACTGGGAAGGTGTTAATCTGATTTATGGCACACCAACCAGTTTGGCAGGTGGACCTGAAGGCAGCAAGAGGTAAAATGATTTACCTTGAAGAGACCTGGGGCAGTGGGCCTAATGCGGTTAAGACGCAAGTGAGGGAGAGGCCCACAAAAGCATCCTTCTGTCACAAGAGGGCCTTTGCAGACCTACTTCAGGGGTGCAATTACAGGGTTGACAACAGTCCTGATTTTGCAAGAAGGAAGTCACTCTCCCGAAAAATTCTCAATTTCTAACGTATATAAAGAACTGGGCATGCAGTGGTTGAGCACTATAGAAACTCAGTTCTCAAAGACGGTGCGTTCTCTGCCCCCAAGTGACAGGGTCAAGTGGTCTCTTGATCACATACACGGCTCCTTTGGGCTGTGTTCACGTGCCAAATGCTAACTCTATGACCTAAGTTTATACAACTTTGGAATTTAATTTTCCAACATTTCTCAGCTGTTAGACTGGCTAAAGTCTGGCAGTTCTTGAGTAGCTGGCTTTCTCCCTGAAATGTACTTTGTTCTTTGCACATTACGCCAACCAGTTTGGCAGGTGGTTTCTCAACTTTCTCTTGGCTTATCCTCCTCTGGGATTTTCTGGAAGCAGAAAATGCATAGGTTCTTGTATCGGTAATCTCAAAATTATTCTCTCTCTCTCTCTCTCTCTCTCACACACACACACACACACACACACACAGAAACAGGCTAGAGGGAGAAGGGCTGGCATACAAGCGATTCAAAACATCAGGGTTGCTGGGGTTTTTTTCCCTACCCTAGTTCAGTCTATAGCTAGCTGATAAGCTGGGGCTTTTCTACATTCAAAATTCACTTTCTGCAATGTAAATGACCAAATTTTGCACAGTTGCTGCATTTCATTTTCTTGCATATACAACTGGGACATATGACCTTGTCCTCAAGTTTGACCAAGGCAGCAGCTGTTTATTTGCTCTTTCCTTTGCTCACCTCATGATGGCCAGCAGCTTGAATGGCTTTTTAAAGGAGATCTGACAAACTCAGAGGTCAGATCTAGCAGGATATCACTGAATACCAGTTGCAGGGTTTGCAAAAGTGAAAGGCCTTTCTCTTCTACTTGTGGGCTTCCCAAAGACAACTGGTAAGTCGCTGTGGGAAACAGAACACTGGAATAGATGGGCTTTTGGCTTGGTCCAGCTGGGCTCTTCTTATGCTCTTACATGGCCTTGAGCAGAAACTAAGGTGTAGAAGTTCTATACAAGTGCCAAGAAACAAGACACTCAAAATCAGCTGAGTATTCAACTTCACCCTCAGACAGGGAAGCATGTTTTCATCAGTGGAGAGTGGAAATAATTCCTCAGGTTGAAAACGGACAACCTGAGCTATGCCTCCCGAGAAGAAAGCCCTCCATCCAGAAAAAACAATGAATCTGGGGCAGACTGAGTTTCAGGATCTCTCAACCAAATGATTAATGCATGCAATGAGATCTAGAAGGCAGAGTCTCATCTGGGTCTCTGGATAGTACTGCGAATGTACTATCAGTGCACTATTTTCTAAGAACTTCAGCTCTAATAAACAGCCCCATTTTCAAGCGTATTGCATGCTACGGTTGGTACAGGAGTCTTAGCGCAACACTGAAAGAGGACTCTTGGAAATTACTTGGAAATGACGTGGGATTGCTAGGAACACAAAAGCTCCACAGCAGATTTTGATGAGACCAGAGCACACAATGATTCACGTAACTCAGCCAGTGCGACACACGAGGCCCGTTGTGTCTTTGCCGCAGCACTGGCTGAAGCTTTCACGGCTCATTAGCTCAGACGACTTTGCACTGAGCTGCAGCAATAAAGGAAACAGAGAGATTTGTGTGACACCTTAAGAGCTTCCAGGAGAAGCAGCAGCAGCAGCAGTCACTTGCGGTTATGGGCTTGCAGGTTCGCCAATGGCTTTAGCCGCACAGCCATTTCTTTCTGCCCACAATGAATGGGCAGGCAGCTTCCTGAAGTCTGGGTGGCTTTGTGAGAGAGAACCAAAATGCCTGGTATGATTCGCTTCCATTTACTCAATTACTTGTGCAAGAACCCAAGCAGGAATCTGTAAGAATCTATAGGGAGGTAAGTCCAAATAATGGGCAGGGAGGGATATAGCTCAGAGGTAGATCGCCTGCTTCACATAGAGAAGGTCCCAGATTCAAACCTTCATAATTTTTTTAACGGATGGTGGGAAAAAGAGAACTGCTGCCCACCTGTGTGAACGATGCTGACCTAGACGTAGCATCCCAGTATGAGGCGGCTTCATGCATGGGAGCACAGGTGACCTCGTCCCTTGATTCTGAGCAGAGGGATTGCCTGCTGCATGTCTCAGACTGCAAAGTGGCCATTATACAGCCTGTCTGGCAGCTGAAGCCTCCAACAGACAAACACTGCAGTGACACATGCTTACGTTTAATCAAAACAGGGGAGGGGACTAAGGTGCCAAAGGAGTCATCGAAAAGCTGGCTTTAAAGGAAGCAAGTGACAAAGCACTCTGGAGGGGTTCCAGGAGTCAGTTCCCAGCACGTGGGGTAGCAAGAAAGAAAGGGCAGAATCGTCCAAGGAAGCAGGACACCTTCATACCGTTCAAAGTGGGGGAGAAGGAGGAGCGAAGTAAGCACAGACAGGAGAGCAGCAGGATACGGGAGCTGAAAAGCAGGGAGGGGCAAGATCATGGCGGGCTTAGAAAGAAAGGGAAAGGAGCTCCTGCGTGGTCTGGGAGCAGACAGGGATAGAATTTAAGGATGGGGCTAAAATGGGTAGTGCAATCAGGTTAAAAAAAAAAGGAAAAAAAATGACCTTAGCAACCAAGTGCTAGATGAGTCAAGCAGACTAAGATGAGCCAATGAGAGAGATGTGAAGGAGGCTGCAGTAATCAAGAAAGGAGATGAACTAGCATTTCTGCAGAGGGGACAGGGAGGGAGTGTCAGATTCCTGTTCTCTCTTGTGAAGGAATGATACAATCTGGCGACAGACTAAATGTGGAAAATAAAGGAGAGGGGGAAAGAGAGAGGAGTCAGAGGCAAAGCCAAGATTTCAGTACCTTTTCTACAAGGTGGATGGTGGCACTGCCAATGGATGTGGAGAGTGTACAAGGAGAGGATAGCTTGGAGGAAAAGGCAATACCTATAATCTAAAGTAACTCTTATGTGCTTCTGTTTGTCAAGCTGCTATGAGACATAGGGCAATTTCTGTTAAAAGCTGCAAACACTTCCTCTACTGGCTGAACTGCTGTGATGTCACGGTATGTGAAAGACATTCTAAGTAGTCAGAGAAAAACAGGAAAAAACAAATTATGACAGAGTGCAGGTTCTGAGCAGTTAGTTAAGAATAACCCTGATCCCCAAAAATCTCTGAAAGTGCCTAGCACAAGTTGGGTCATTATGTGGATTTGCTAAGTACGTTGAACAGTCTTGTCAATGAATTAAGTAATGTTTTTAGAAGGAAGTAACCGAGCCCATCCACACACTGTGGCCACAAGTACATACCTGCATCCAATATGCCTTGAGCGAGAATGGCCCCAAACTTGGCCATCACATCATCATGTTTATCATTGATGACTTTGGAATAAAGCTGTCTGAACTGGCTGACCTGAGAAAGAGAGGGAGAGGAAAAAAGAAGCAAGGTTTAATCACATTTATCCAAACAAGTGTTGTCTGAGGACAACACAGCACAGTCCAGGAAGACCACACAGAAAGAAAGAGGTTTTCGGTCAACAAATGGATTTACACGCAACTATGGAAGTAGTCTAGGAAGACTGTGTGCAGACACTCAACAATTCATGGCCTGCTACACTACTTGCCTTATGCTTTTCAAAACCTTAAATGCTGGATGGAATCATCTGACCAAGTACTGTCTGGACTGCATGACATCCGTCAGTGGAGACGGCGGCAGCAGTGGTCACCATTTCTCTCTTGCTTTCTACACCAAGGAAAAATGGTCCCGCTGCGGCCAATGTAGCCAATAATAATAATAATAATAATAATAATAATAATAATGATGATGATGATGATGATGATGATGATGATGCAAGTATTTATTATTGTTATTGTTATTATTAATAAAATAATAATAATAATAATAATAATAATAATAATAATAATAATAATAATAATAATAATAATAGTATTTATATACCGCCTTTCTTAGGTCACCAGATTTCTCTAATGACTATAACTCAAGGCGGTTTACACAGGCAGACTTTATTCAGAAACCCGAAGGTTTTTACCATTTTTACAGAAATGTTCTATCTTCCAAGAATTACACACATACAGATGGATCTTTCTGGATTTAGTCCTTCTTTCTGGCTACCCGTTTGTCTTCTGCTGGCTGATAAGTGGCTTCCCTGCTCCCACCAGAGAAGCAGCTGACTTCGGCACAACTCCCCCTCACACAAGGCAGCCGGAGACAGCTCAGCTGTTAATCAGTTGCAATTTACAAGGTCTGCCGCTCACAGAGACTTCCGGTAGTCCCGAACTGACGACCTTCAGCTCTTCAGCTCTTATCTTCAGGCAAACGGAGGCATTAACCCTTTCGACTAAATCTTCTGCCTTTCTTTGGCCATTAGATTGCTCCTCTGGCTTTAATTCAAGGTGGTTTACATAGGCAGGCTTTATCTCTAAACCCGCAAGGGGTTTTTACAAATTACAAAGACGTCCTATCTTTCAAGAACTACAACAACATACAGATGGAACTTTCGTGGGTTAGTCCTTTTTTCTGGCCACACGCTTGCCTTCCTGCTGGCTGATAAACGGCTTCTCTGCTCCCACCAAAGAAACAGCTGGCCCAGCACAACTCCCCTCTCACAGGCAGCTGGAGACAGCTCTTATCAGTCGCACTTCTCAAGGTCTGCCGCTCACGGAGACTTCCAGTGTTGACAAACTGGCGACCTTCGGATCTTATCTTCGGGCAAACGGAGGCTTTAACCTTCTTGACTAAACCTCCTGCCCCAAACAGTACATTTCTGCACAGGGACAGAAAGTATGTTCCAAAAGGCAGGATGTGATTCCTCCCGTGACTCAATTTTCCTTATAAATCAAACCAAATTATGGAAGCTGCTAATACGATTCCTTCCTAAGCCAATTCCTCTGCATGCTCAGAATTGCTTTAGAATAACGAACGGAGCAGCATTTCCGTAAAAGCTGACGATGATAGAAAACATGTCGTCTTACACGCACAAAGTATTTACTGTGCTGAATTCATTTAGAAAAAAATCTGTAAAAACAAAAACTTACAGCAAGGACTTTAAATGCTTCAACTCCCAGTCAACCCCCAGTGTTTGTACAGGGCTTAATTACGCTATCTTTTCATCAACAAAAACTGAGTCACAGACAATGTGGAGAGGTAGATTCAGGAAGATGCACTGGTGCCTTTTGCAAAGAGGATAGTGTTTTTGACCTTTGGTAGCACCAATCTTAAGAAAGAGAAAACAGCTGTCCTAGAGGTCACTTCTTGCCAGAGAAATCCAGCTAGTTTGTGCAGTCCAGAGAGACGGATTCTGGCATCATCCAGCTTTGGAGACCCAAAGAAACCAGCTTCAAAGCTGGATTCCAGACTGGGTGTGCTGGTATCTGGAGCCAAAGGGTGAGCTTCGGGAGCTTGAGCTTGCATGACTGGGATTTTTCCCTCTCTCTAATCACACAGGCTCTCCGAAGGAAGGCTGGTGTTCACCATAGTCAGCTCCACCCAGGAAAGAATACTGTCACCAGCAGCAGAGAAAGATGGTGCTGATGAGAGGAGAAGCCACT
This sequence comes from Lerista edwardsae, assembly GCA_029204185.1. NCBI lineage: Eukaryota > Metazoa > Chordata > Lepidosauria > Squamata > Scincidae > Lerista > Lerista edwardsae. Next base: position 2,508,990 of record JAJKFI010000110.1, on the reverse strand, counting down.
CAAAGACCAGGAGGGCCTAGCAGGTGTGATGCCCCCATCTCCTGGCTATTTGGGACTGTTCAATGATAGCCCAATGTGAAAAGTTTTTATAACTCATCTCGAAAACTCCCTTAATTCTCAAGGTAACGCACACAGAGGTCTGCACCAAGTATGATGAACGGTGCATAACTGATAAAACACTCCTGCAAGAAAACAAAAGATGCTGCAGCAAGATGATTAAAACCAGGTTGGCCTTTTGCTTAGGGTGCTCCCACCTCATTCCTGTGGCTTCAAGCAGTGGACTTGTGGGTTCAAACTGTTTATAAGACCTTGACAGTTGCTATAAACTCTGAAAATTAAAAGTTGCTAGCCACATGGGCCATGATCTGGAATTCACACAGTAATCAAATCTTCAGAGAAACAGATCGCGGACAAAGCTGGGAAACATTCCACAGATCTGCTAATGTTCAAGCTGGCGTCTGCAGTCTGACAGCAAAGGCCTCTGTGTATGATGGGGGCAAAGAGACCCAGCAGAGCCCTTGCAACACAATGCTTGGGGATGGAAGTTAGTGCAAGCTAGCCTTATTTGCACTTTGAACCCCAAGACTATCAGGCACACCCCGAATGAAGGGGTCTGATGTCAGGACTGAAATCAAGTTTCAGAGTGCTTACGCTTGCTTGCAATTTGAATTAAATGGAAAGTACACCTTCATTATATTGAAAATGTTTCCTTTTATAATGTGAACCATTTTAGAGGAGTCCAACCCTGTGTTTTTGTGAGTTAGTGGAGGTCTCCTAACTGGAAGGAGAAACGTCTACAGCAGTAACTCATGAGGAAGGCAACAGATGACCTCCTCTGAGAACAGGCCATTTTGCTTGTTTCTTAGCATTAGAAGTCTGATGGATCCAATCACTCCAAGTGAAGAAATGTGTTGAATGGCTTGTTCTGCATTTGGATGTCTCCATTTGGCCCCACTGCTTTGAAGCGGATGGAAACACGATGAGTGATGAATTAGTGTCAGTGCTGGGGACCAATGTGCAGAACTGCACATCTATATTGTCGTCCCCCAGTATTACCTTAGCAGCTGCTCTTTCTTGCTCAGTAGACCTGAATCAAAAAGCAGAAGGCTGGTACGTGTACTTTAACGTGCAACTGGAGTGGAACTTTCTTTTACTTTGGACTTGACTTCCCAGGGACTGAATCTCCCTCCTGAGCTAGTTGAGATGCATTGTGGCAGAAAGGTCCCTGGCAGCTGCTGGACTGCCCTTGCGCTACAGACTGAACTACCTATTAGTGCATCAACATCACTACTAACATGAAAACCTAGGAAATGGGGTAAGGGAACAATAGCCACCCATTAAAACCCACACGGAAATTTGCCAGCCAAGTTAAACACAGCTCACTCATTACAGATGCAACAGTGAGCTACAACTCCACAAGGCTATTCAGCAACAACACAAACACATCTTATTTCAGCAAAAGTTTAACTTCATCAGCTGTTAACATCTGCTATAGTTCTGACTGTCAGAATGGTTCATTCTCATACACATGAGGCTGCTCCTGGAAATGCAGAACATATGCCGTTTCATTGTGAAACTGAGAACCACCTTATGGCGGTGCTCTGGACCAGTGATTTTCAAATTTTCTGCACTCCAACCGCTAGAGACCAAATCAACCCTTCTGCTAATATAAGGAACTTTGTGCCTCTGCCCCAGAACCACATGCCTTGCAGAGAATTCTGGAGAAGGCTAGTCTGTTGGACCTCACCACTGCCCCAGGTGAAGTAAGAGCAGGTGAAAACAGACAGTAAAGCACACCGGAACAGTCCCTCCCTCGTGGCTTTACACTGGTGGAAGGAAGGAGCCCGGCAGTCCAAGCGGGCTGGCTTCAGGAGAGGCTTGCTTGCAATTTCTGAGAAACCTTGGGGTGACTCGTAACACTTAGAAAACCATTGCTCTCAACACATTAGGCTGCATCTGAGTCTTCATCAATCACTCAGTTGCAAAATACTAAAGCAAGGAGATTGTTTTGATCGGAGAGAAACGGCAAGGCTTGCTCAAGGAGAGAGCCCGGATGGCTTAGCAGTTCGGGAGTTGGACGCAGAGCTCCAAGACCCAGGTTCAAATCCCCACCCAGACAGGAAGCTTCCGGGGGGACCTTGGGCAGGTCACTCTCTCTCGGCCTGACCTGCCACTCAGGGCTGCTGTGAGGGCAAAAAGAGAGGAGGAACCAGTGGTGTTATTCACCCGGTACGCTGGGCGGGACTTACCTTTGAGAGGCAGTCCGCCCGTTGCGTCACGCCGTGTTCCGCCGAACGCGGCGTGACGCGACGGGCGGACTGCCGCTCAAAGGTAAGTCCCGCCCAGCGTACCGGGTGAATAACACCACTGGGAGGAACCCGGCACACTGCCCAGAGCTCCTTGGAGGAAGGGCAGCAGAAAAACGTGAAAAATGAATAAAATAAGCCAAAGTTAGTAAAAAAAAAACCACCAATGTTTTGACCTAGTTTTATAGGGGTGATGGTAAAGAAATTGTACACAGTCACAAAGGTTTAGGGCACTTTCTCGTACTCTCCCCCCACTCATCCCCCCAAAGAATCAGCTCCTCAAAATAAGACTGAAAAATCTATTGAAGAGCAGCAAGTGTGCAACTAGCAGAAAAACTTGGGAAATGGACTGCTGCCTCCCTTTCCCACATCTGAACCCTGAGAACGAGTTAAAGAGTCGAATTCTGTTCAGGTCTCCTGGGAAGCTCCACGAGTTCACATCTGGTCTGGTCTGATCTGCCCAGTCAGCTGGTTCGACATCAACATTCTTTGTGCCCCATTTGCCACGTCAGAGTCTGAAGGAAGATCAAGCCAAAACACACCAACCCCGGGTGGCGCAATGTGCTTGTGCTGCCCAGTCACATGGTTCAGACAAGGGGTCTGTGATCTATAGGGCAAAACCATTTTTACAGAAAAAGTGGCCCTTGGTTGATCACCATATTGAGATGGCTCCCAATTGACATACCAGTGACTCAGCATTCTCTCCCAGCACTCTGGAGCTTGGCAATGACATCACCACCAGGCGGTGCAGAGCTGCCCCCACACAGCCACAGGGCTCCATGCGCAGAGCCCTGCAACAGGGTGTCTGGGCACCGGGGACTGCAATTTACACAGTTCCCTGATCAGAGGTGCCTCCACCCCACCTCCTGACGTTGCCCACTCTGCAAACCACTGAGCACATCCCACCTCCTTCCTGCCTGTGCCCCTCTGTTCCCCAGGCCGGCTATTAGCAAAAGGAGGGGGATCTCTGGGTCTTTGGACAACTCATCCAGACCTTCCAAGGGTTCCTCGGGGTAGCCCAATTCCCTCAGGTCAACCAATAAGCAAATACTCCAGCAATTGACTTAAAGTGTTTATTAAAGCTTTCCCATGTTCGTAATTAAGAAGAAATCCCTCTACCCCACAGGCTGGGGCTGTAGACGGGGGGTTCCAAACGGTGGGTGAAATACTGCACATACATGTTAAAGGCAGCAGAAAACAGCAACCTCACCACTCACTAAGGCACACAATGGGACTTACTTCTGAGCAGACATGCATAAGCTTGTGCTTCAAATGACTAGATTCTCAGAGTCCCACACGCCGGGTCACGGCACTCCAGTCATGGACCACCTTTACAAGGCTCACTTCTCCCACTTACATAGCTAAAAGCCTTTCTGATCCAGTCCAATCAAATAGATTAATTCTGCTGAGTCACTCAATCCTACAGGAAGACAAGCCTGATTGCTCCCTGGAATGACAAATCCTGAAGCTGAAGCTCCAATACTTTGGCCACCTGATGAGAAGAGAGGACTCTTTAGAAAAGACCCTCCTGCTGGGAAAGATGGAAGGCAAAAGGAGAAGGGGGCGGCAGAGGAGGAGATGGTTACAGTGTCACCAAAGCAATGAACACGAAATTGGGCAAACTCCGGAAGCTAGTGGAGGACAAGGAGGCCTGGCGTGCTGTGGTCCATGGGGTCGCGAAGAGTCGGACACGACTTAGCGACTGAACAACAACAACTACATCATAGGCAATCTCATCTCATTGCTTCCCTGCCTTTCTCAGAGATTTCCAGACTTCTTGTACCAAATGAAGCAAAACACCCATCAAATATGCAAGGAAAAAATGTGGGAAAACCTAGACAACACGTCTGAGAAAGTTTAAGAACATGCCATTCTGACAGATGAGTCATCGATGAGCTGCCGCAGCAGAAGCCACCACTTGAAACTTGAGAACCTGAAAAGTTAAACAAGAAGTCGCAAAGTGCACATTTCCCTGGAGAGGAGGAGGCTTACTTCATGCCCCAGACCATACCGCTGCACTACAACTTGGACTCAGTCTCCATGCCTCCAACTTCCTTGGTCCCTTTTGCGTGCTTGTTCTCTCTCTTGCTCCGTCCTGCAGAGCCGTAACATCCTACCCCAGCGCCCTGGAGTGGTGACGTCACAACTCTGCAGTTTGCGCCCCCCCTGAGGTGATGTCTCTCTGAAGGAGGGTCGCTTGCAAGTAGCAGTGCTGCCTCATAAGAACATAAGAACATAAGAAGAGCCCTGCTGGATCAGGCCAAAGGCCCATCTAGGCCAGCTTCCTGTATCTCACAGCAGCCCACCAGGTGCCCCAGGGAGGCACGAGACAACAAGATGCTTGCATCCTGTTGCCACTCCCTTGCACCCGGTACCAGTAGCCCTCCACCATTGTAAGGAGGTTGCACAATCCATCATTGCCTATAGCCCACGATGGACTTTTCCTCCAGAATGGACCTTTTCCTTTTCCTTTTCCTTCCCCCCTCTTAAAGGCATCAAGACCAGATGCCACCTCCTGTGGAAAAGAGTTCCACAGATTAACTACCCACTGGGTAAAAAAGTACTTCCTTTTATCTGTTTTAACTCTCCCAACCCTCAGTTTTAGCGGTGCCCCCTGGTTCTGGTGTTTTGAGAGAGGGAAAAGAACATCCCTCTATCGACTCTATCCCTTCCATGCATAATTTTGTATGTCTCAATCATGTCCCCCCTCAGGCGCCTTTTTTCTAGACTGAAGAGCCCCAAACGCTGCAGTCTTTCTTCATAAGGGAGGTACCCCAGCCCCGTAATCATTTTTGACGCTCTCTTCTGCACCTTTTCCAGCTCCACTATGTCCTTTTTGAGATGCGGCGACCAGAACTGGACACAATATTCCAGGTGCGGCCTTACCATCGATTTGTACAATGGCATGATAATATTGGCTGTTTTATTCTCAACCCCTTTTTTAATGACCCCAAGCATGGAATTGGCCTTCTTAATTGCTGCCGCACACTGGGTCGACACCTTCATTGAATTGTCCACCAGCACCCCAAGATCTCTCTCCTGAGCTGTCACAGACAGCTCAGAACCCATTAGCCTATAGGTGAAGTTTTGGGTTTTTGCCCCAACGTGCATCACTTTACATTTGTCTATGTTGAAATGCATCTGCCATTTGGCTGCCCATTCCCCCAACTTGGAGAGATCCTTCTGGAGCTCTTCACAATCCTTTCTGGTTTTCACCACCCGGAAAAGTTTTGTGTCATCTGCAAAACTTCGCTGCTTATCCCTGTCTCCAGGTCATTTATGAATAAGTTGAAAAACACGGCCCCAAGACAAGTCCCCTTTTATCTCCTCTTTCCCTCCCTCACCATCCAGCGGGCCAACCGCCTCTCTGGCAGGTTTCCTGCTTCTAACATATTTGAAGAAGCTTTTATTATTCCCCTTTATGTTGCTAGCCATGCGTTCCTCAAACGCTTTCTTGGCCTCCCGTATCACCTTCTTTCTTGTCTTTTGCCAGAGAGAGCCCGGATAAGACTGCCTTTGCACCGCGAGTGCCAAGGCCGCTTCCTCAGTTGTCTACCTGGAGGAGGGGCACTCGTAAACGGCAGCGCCTCCTCCTTCGGGGAGAGCCTGGAGACGACTGTCTTCGCGCTTTTTGCGGTGCAAAGACAGTCACCTCCATAACTGGAGCGGACCTGGGGGCAATCCTGCGCCCCCCCTCTTAGCACAGAGCCTGGAGCCAGTGCTCCACTCGCTCCGCCCTAGTTTTGGTTCTGCCGTCCTGTTCCCATCTCGTCCTCTTCACAAGGTCAGTTTTCAAATGTATCGATTGAACTGGGGCTTGGAGGCACTGTTTTGCAGTGATTCCGCTCCCTCTTGACCGAGAGATCCCAGAAGGTGGAGCTGGAGGCATGTCTTTTGGCACTCTGGTCAGTTACTCATGGAGTGCTACAGGGCTTGATCTTGTCCCCCTTGCTATCCAGGCTATCCCCAGTATGATACTCAGCAAACTCTCTCTCTCTCTCTTCCCCCTACCAAATACGAGGGAGCAGTCAAGGTCTAGGAATGCTGCATGGAGATGGCTGGGAACTGGCTGTGGGTGAAAAAGCTGAAATTAAAATCTGGACAAAACAGAGGTTCTCCTGGCCCAGAAATCCACGATGTGGTTACCAGACCATCAACCTGTTCTGAATGGGTTGCGTTCCATTTGCAGGAACAGGAACACACCGTGGGAATTCTCCTAGATCCATAGCTACTTCTGGATCACATGGACAGCTTTCGCCCAGCTGGTGAAACTAGCCTGCTTGTTCACCAGCTGCAGCCATTCCAGAGTCAGTCTGACGTGGCCACAGTGGTCCGTGCCTTGGTAATGTCTCAGCTGGACTACTGTCACAGGCTCGTTGAAGAGCTGCTGTTGAAAACTGCATTACAGAATGTAGCAGCTCAGGATTGCAAGGACTCAGCGGTTTGACTCTGCTGGGACACTACTCTGGCAACTGCACCAGTTGCTGATATATTTCTGGGCCCAATTCAAGGTATTGCTGGTATTAAGCTTTGAAGCTGTATACAGTCTGGGACTGGAGTGCCCCAGGGACTGTCTGCTTCCATATATTCTGGCCTCTAAAGTTATCCAGTGGGGCTCTGCTTTGAGTTTTGCCTTGGACGGAAGTCAGTGGAGTGGCAGCAAGATAAAGGGCCTTTTCTGTTGTAGCACCACATTTCTGGAACTCTCCCTTATGCGCTTAAGAATGGTCCTCTCTGTAGAGATATTCTGGAAGAGGCTGAAGAGGTTTTTATTTAAGCCTGGCTTTTTGAGAGTGGATGAGGGTGGGGAGCAGACCTTTACTTTCACTGCCTACTTTTATGAAATTTTACCCCTGCTGCTTGGCTGTTTTATTTGTCCTTCCTTGATTGAACAGTTTCCTATTGCTGCCTTGTGACTGTCATGGCTGCTGTGGAGTTTGAGTGCGGTCAGGCCAGGTCTCTGTTTTGTTAATTGTTATAATTCTATTCTCATTGCATTTTACATGGTTTTATTTATTATGAAATTTTGTAAACTGCCTCAAGCTCTTGCAAAGGTGAGATATAAATATCTTAAATAAATAAAAGAGAGAGCACAATCCTAAACTGGAGTTAGGCCAGCAGCAAAGTTTGGCCAGCACAAGGGCCATCATAAAGTGTGTTTGGACCACTCTTGGAGTCACGGAGGATGGCTCACGTCTGTGTGTTGGCCTCTCTGACTCTAAGAGTGGTCCAAACATACTTTATGGTGGCCCTTGTGCTGGCTTAGTTTATGCCGGCCTAACTCAGTTTAGGATTGCGCCTTTAATGTCCTTCTCCTGCTTGTGCTTGGTATTAGGCACACAAGACTGTTCTAAGCACAGTGAAGACTTTCTAGGAATTTGTACTCTCTCTCTCTCTTAGACTCCCAAAGTATTTTTGGCTTTTTTTGCCTCCTCGGGGGTTTTGCTTTTGAAACTACCCAACTTCTGCAAATCTCTAACGGTCAAATTGTCCAGAAGCTGCACCTTCCTTGTGAGTGCTCCCGCTTTGGCTGCCATCTGATCTGCACGCCAGACCTCAAGTTTGCTATTATAGGGAGAGATGGTCATTTGAAATGACATCAAGATTTTTTAAAGTCAAATATTTTTCCCTCCCCTTTAAAAAATCTGCAGTGCATCTGCATTCTCTCATTAGTTTATCAGACCCGTACCAGTCAGTCTCAACGTACGCCCATCGGTGTGTAATGGAATATTCCAGGAGGTTATATGAATCCTGTTCATTAGCCCCTGAAAGGAAGCTAGCAAGATACCACTCAAGAGACAGTTCTCATTAAATCTGGTCTACTGTTTTGTTTTACCTAATTAGAAAGAACACTGAGTTGAAACTAACTGTAAGCTTAACACCACCTAACAAAACAATGAAATGCAGAAAAATTCCTTAAATTAGGTAGCTTGTCTATCACTGTTTGTTGTGTTTTAATTTTAACTGATGTTATGTTGATTTGATTGTAAGCTGCCTTGCACAGTTTTTAACAGGAATGGTGGGGTATAAAATCTTTAAATAAATAAATGGAATAGTCACTAACAAATCAACTATACTGCTATTTTTTACTGAGTTGATTTTTGTTCTTGACCAGTCTAAAACACACAATTAGGGCCATCCACCACTAAGGGTGTTGTGCCAATTGATTATAATGCCTATGCATGTATATTTTAATGTATATTTTATCACTTATGTGTATTTTATGGTTTTATGTGTTGTATCAGTTATGTATTTTAACCGGTTGTGAGCAGCGGCGTCATTCACCTGGTACTCTGGGCGGGACGTACCTTTGAGCGGCAGTCCGCCTGTTGCGTCACGCCGCGTTCCGCCACTTTCCCGCCCGCCCCGGCAGGCGGGAAAGCAGCGGAACGCGGCGTGACGCAACAGGCGGACTGCCGCTCAAAGGTAAGTCCTGCCCAGCGTACCGGGTGAATGATGCCGCTGGTTGTGAGCTGCCTTAAGTGCCCTTTGGGAAGAAAGGTGGAGTACAAATCTAGTAAAATAAATAAATAAGTGTTAAAGGAAAACTAAGGGCCCGATCCTCTCTGACTTTCCAATGCGGATGCAGCCATGCTGATGGGAAGTGCACTGCATCCTGGGGGCTGGGGGCAATCACGGAGGCCTCCTCAAGGTAAGCGCATGCTTGCAGCCTTACCTCGGGGCTGCAGTGGCACTAGAAAGCCGGATAAGACTGGACCCTAAAATTAATAAAGGAACTGAATGAAAATGTACATTATGAGTCCACTTTTTTACGACTCTTCAATAAACTTGACTTTAGAGTTCTTAGGTAAGAATTACTGGCAATTGTTACACACGTGAATGACCGCCAGCTTTTCCAGGATCTGGTCTTGGGTAAAATAAGAGAAAACGATCCAATTCAAAGGATTTTATAAAACATTTACACTTGACTTAACAATGGGTCGCAGCAAATTTCATGGTTTTTGATTCAAAATTTTCCCTCGACTTATCAACACGATCAGTTTATATGTGAGCATATATGGTAGTTCTACTCTAGGAGGCGGTGGAGAACAAATTTGTCCCTTCTTCCGTGTGACAGCCCTTTGGTATTTGAAGAATGCTACCATATCCCCTCTCAGCCTATTCTTCTTCAGGCTAAACATACCAAATTCTCTCAACCTTCCCTCGAAGGGCTTGTTCTCCAGCCCTCTGAGCATCCTTGTCGCTCTTCTTGTTTGGCTTAAGTTGGTCAAACCCCTCCTGAAGACTGTCAACAAACCAGGGCCTCTGGGGTTTCAATATCTCACTCAGCTCACACACTCTCTTCACACCCCCACACAGCCTTTGTTGTATTACTTATCATCCAGCCTTTAGCAGCATTCTGAAAGAGTCAAACACTTGGCTCGCTACTTTGGGTCACTTTAGTTGGTCCTGATTAAGGTATTACCCAGCAAACCACAAAATCTATAGGTACTGGTAGTTGCATTAGTTCATTAGAAAAAAAAATCTCAGAGTCACAGCAGGGTAAGTCTCCAATAGCACCACAACAATTATTTAATATATTTTATCCCAAAGAGGATGGCAGATTTTGTGATAAATCTCTAATTAGGAGAATTCTAAGTAGTGACAGTAGATCAGTTCACACTATGACCTGGAAGTTCTTCTACCTAAGGTAGATATGAGGCCATTCTCCAGAAAGTAGACTTTAACTATGGGGTTGCTGGACAGCTACAGCTTGAGACTACTGAGCAGTATCTGGCCCAACCAAAGCTAACCAAAATCCTCCCAGCCTGAGTCTGCTAGAATAGAGCCCTAAGTTTGCTAAAAGCAAAGTGGCAACTAGAACAGGCAGGATGGGTTGGCTCCTTGCCCAAATTCTTCTGGACGTTGATGCGTGAATGGCCACACACCTTTCTCCAGATGATTCCGGGAGGGGGGAGGGGAAGACTACCACAGAATGCAGCATCTCATCTCCACATTCTGCTGAGAAACAGCAGTCATTTCAAATGCACCAGGTTCCACATTCTCTGATAAAGATAAAGAAGCTGATGCTAGTATGTGAGATCAGGACAAACTTGATAAACTGACGCTAGATGCTCATGTGCCACACTTCCTGCTTCTTACTGAACTCAAACAACTGTTACAAAATAAAAAATCCCAAATGATGATGATGCTTTCAAAGCTTATCAGCAGGCACTCCTCAAAGGAAATCACTTGCAATTAAAGCAACTACTGTTAACCAACTGGGCTGGAACAGGGCTGCTTAAACGTTGCCTTCCTCAGTCACAGACCATTTCTCTTGCACACCTGTTGGCTGAAGATTCATCACTCACCTTCGGACAGAGGATTTCTGTCTGCTGGATCATGATAAGGGCAGATGCAATCAGAGCGCCTTGACGCACATAGTTCACAGGATCATTTGTCATTGGCTCCAGCAAATTAATTGCTTCCTGGGGGCGGGGGAAGAGAAAGAAAGAGTGCACAGCATTAACCTCATTACTTTTCAAACCCCAGGCTTTCATCAGGTTTATCAGATTAGGCTTTTCAAGCAGGCCAGGGAACAGGGCTTTGCTCCTGTGTTTCTACATTTTGCCTATCACTGTGATAACAGAGCAAAGAGCATGAAAACAGTGAATTAATTATTGAAGCGGGTTTTAAAGCATGCACTCCGTTTACACTCAAAGTTCAAGAACCAAAAGAACATGAAGATGGAACATGGTGCTTAAAAATGTATTTCTTGGAAACACAAGTGTGAGAAGTATTAAGTAAGCAATTTATTTAATATTATAACATGCCTATATTAGGCATCAATAAGGTTTTTTTTTTTTTAAAGTTTGGACAAGATTAGTTGGAGGATGCAGATGCACCAGTAAAGCACTCCGAAGCCAAAATCTTATCAAGGAGCTCTAAGAGCAGTCTCACGCGGGCAGAGGCAGCATGTGGCTGAAATACGCAAGGATCAAATCATGAGTGCTTCACAGCAGTGGTTCCCGACCTGGAGTATAGGTACCCTCAGGGGGCGCATGCCAGGGTGACATTCAGAGGTATGCGGGGAAAAATGGCAAAAAGGTGACATATGTCAACAATATATGACAAGAGACAACTCAAAAATGGTGAAATTAATTCAACTTATGACAAGCGGCAGTGCAGGTTTTTTTTGCTATTTAACCTAGAAAAAGGTCCATGTTCCCTCATTTTGTTATTCTGGCAACTGGTAGGGAGCCCCTCTCTAAACAGGATGTTGCAAACATGCCATTGCTGCACACATGCTCAATGGAACACCCTTCACAGGCCCAGCTCTCTCTCACATCCACTTTGCCAACATTCAAGTGCCATCAGTGGGAGCCATGTTCAACGAATGAGTTATTCCGTGTCTTCTTTATGTAAGGTAGTTTTTATCATCATTTTAAGTTAAGGTTTAAATTAATTTTTCCAATTTGTATATTATCAGATATGGCTGATTATCAGTGGTTGGAAACTGACCATCTTTAATCCATTACTGAGCCGGTTATTTACAGTTGCAACATATACATTTGAAACAACAGCACTATATTATTTACAAACATTTTGATAATATATGATATATTATCATATACTGTATATATTATGATAGTATAATTTGATATAATGTAATTTGATACTAATTTTGATAATATGAAGCTTACAATTTATGGCTGCCAAGTGATACACAAGTGAAAAAAGATTAAGAACCTTGCGTGGTACATGACTAAGAACACACTTATGGGATATTAAAAAGTTGGAATTTGAGATACACACACAGAGGGTACCCCCAATTATTTTCCGATCTTTATACATCTAATCATCAAAACTCCAGACATTAAGTTTACGTCTTCATAAAGGGCAGGATTTCAAGCACAGACTAAGCAAAACCGCACGTAGGATAGAATGGTGGGATATGGGAATATTCAACTTTCACACCTGAGTTGTCTTTGAGATTTCCAGCAGCAGACTGGAAGTGTGCATTTCATGCTTACCACATGCAAGCTGTACTTCCTAGTAAAGCACTTTATGACTTTCCCTCTTAGCTTCATACAACTCGTCGGCTTAGGGTTGGACTAGATAACCTACTTGATGAAGCCAAACAATGTTTTAAATAAAAGGAAAACTGATGCCAAGCGCAGCTCTAGTTATTTTATTACAACTCCTTTTCCTTTTTTATTGCACAAGCTTTCCAAAACCTTCATCCCCATTATGCAAAGGAGCTTTTTACAAGGCCGAGTTGTATTTTTGTGCATTTATTGGTCCAGGCCTAATTCACCACGCTGCGTGAGCTCATGGCTATTTATAAAGGACTTGGGAGAGAAGTGCCTCACGGGCTAACTAAGAGCTTAACTTCATTTCTAGCCTCCCAAGTTCTAACACACAACGTGGCCTTTAAAATATGCTGAAGCAAGCCCCAGAAGACACGCGGATCTAAACAGATGCCCAAGAGCCTTTGTTCTAGAAATAAACAATAAAAGGACAGATTTGTAGCCAGGCAGGTTCTATTCTGCCTATACAAATTATTGAGAAATAAAACAGACTCCGATAGAATGCAAAACAGCTGCCGGTTTTAGACGGATGTTGGTAATAAGCGGAGGGGCAAACGCCGTGTATTCCAGCCCTCTACATCACTCCTTGCGCTGCAGGAATTTCGTGCCCCACTGTGGGAGTCAATGGGGTCTAAAAAATGAGCGGACTTGTAAAAAGGAAGAGGGAAAGTGAAAAGGCTCTCCAGATCCATGGTGCTTTCGTTAAAACGACAAAAATAGAAGCTCAACGCAAATATGTAACACGAAGGAGGAAAGTCACTATCAGGTTCAAAGAGGCTAATGAGGAGAATGAAGAGAGACACAAACCCTGGCAAAAGCAATGCAGGCGGGCAACAAAGGGCATAAAAAGAGAACATGAGGGCAGATGACTTAAAATAGCAAGGCAGACAATAAAAACTTCAAATGTATCAAAAGCAGGAAACCTGCCAGGAAGATGGTTGGACCCTTAGATAACAAGGGACTAAAAGAGGACAGGGAGATGTAGAGAAGCCGAATGAATTCTTCACATCTGTCTTCACTACAGAAGACACACAGCAGATTCTGTGCCTGAACTGCCTTCTCAGGGAGGGGTGCTGATGAGCTGATTCAAACAGGAGTGACCTTTGACGCAGTTCCAGAGCACACTGGCGAATGTTAGCAAATCACTGAACCCAAATGCCGTGGGCCCCCTTTTCCTCCATGCTGCTTATCATCTCTAAAAAGCTGGGGGGAGAAACTGTCCAGAGGTATGGAGCAGTGATTTTCAATCAGCTTCATCTCACGGTATACTGACAAGGCCCTAAAATGGTCAAGGCACACCATGAGCTTGTTGACAATTGAGAAGGCGCACTGTGCTGCCCGTGGGTTTGGGGTATGTTGCAACCAGCATGCTGACGACAGTCGGCTGAATCGGTCCTTTCCAAGTTGATACAAGGGAGATGGTGGATGAATTGATGCCTGGCAACTGGGAAGGCCAGTGTGAGGACTCCTCAGTTGCATCCTGGCAGGACACAGGTGTGGTCAGTCATTGAGAAGGCAGACAACCTGTTCTGGATGGGGTTGTGCTCCCCCTTGAAGAACCAGGCTTGTGGCCCACGAATGCTCCTGGAGATGCAGGCGGAAGCTGCTGTCAGGGGTGCTGCCACTCGGTTTTGCTGGCACGCCCAGCGGCACCTCTTCCTGAAGGAACCAGGTCTAGGTACAGGGATCCATGTCTGCTTTCATCTGGTTTGGACTCCTGCAACAGGCACTTCTTGGGACTGCTTTTGAAGCCCATCCAGAAACTGCAGATGGTACAGCTGTGGTGGCCTAAAAGCAGGCAGGTTCCTTTCAGGTGTATGTTGGTAGGAGCACATTACACCACTTTTCTATGAACTGATTTGAATCCCAATGTTGTAACTGGCCCATTTCAAGGTTGTTGTTGTTGTTGTTCAGTCGCTAAGTCGTGTCCGACTCTTCGCGACCCCATGGACCACAGCACACCAGGCCTCCCTGTCCTCCACTAGCTTCCTGAGTTCGCCCAATTTCATATTCATTGCTTCGGTGACACTATCTAGCCATCTCATCCTCTGTCGCCCCCTTCTCCTTTTGCCTTCAATCTTTCCCAGCATGAGGGTCTTTTCTAAAGAGTCCTCTCTTCTCATCAGGTGGCCAAAGTATTGGAGCTTCAGCTTCAGCATTTGTCCTTCCAGGGAGCAATCAGGCTTGACTTCCTGGAGAATTGACCGATTGGATCTCTTTGCAGTCCAGGGGACTCTCAAGAGTCTTCTCCAACACCATAATTCAAAAGCATCGATTCTTCGACGCTCTGCCTTTCTTATGGTCCAGCTCTCACAGCCATACATGGCTACTGGGAAAACCATCGCTTTGACTATGCGAACCTTTGTTGGCAGGGTGATGTCTCGGCTTTTGATTAAGCTATCTAGGTTCACCATAGCTTTCTTCCCAAGAAGTAAACGTCTTTTAATTTCATGGCTGCAGTCACCATCTGCGGTGATCTTGGAGCCCAGGAAAATAAAGTCTGTCACTGCTTCCATTTCTTCCCCTCCTATTTGCCAGGAAGTGATGGGAGTGGTTGCCATGATCTTAGTCTTTTTAATGTTGAGCTTCAAACCAATTTTGAAGGTGGTAGTCATCCCCTATAAAGCCCACCTCGACTTGGGACGAAGGTACTTGAAGGACTGTCTCCTCCTGCATCAATCTGCCCACACTCTGCATTAGCTATAATGAAGTCCTTCTTCATGCTGCCGCCATCTGAGGGACGGCTGTTGGGGATGAGGAGCAGAGTCTGCTCAGGGGCATCCGGCTGCTGCTGAACTCACTCCCTGGACAAACAGCCTGACACAGGCACTAAAAACCTTTGTCTGTCTCACTCAGCTTTCTCATGAGCTTTTAGTTCCTTTGTTTGTGTGTTTTGTGGCTTGTCACTCTGTTGCATTATTTAGACCAATGCTTCCCAGAAATAATATATATTTTCATAATAATTGTTGAGAAGCATTAATTTTTCATTGCTTTCTCTGGAGTAAAGGTGACAGCCAAGTAGAGGCCTGGGGGTGACTCTTTGTGACCCACCATTAATTGGGACACAACCCACAGTTTGGAAATGCTGATTTAGATTACTGTTGGTTTTAAATGCGCTTTTAATTATTGTTTGACTGAAGTGTTACAAGTTGCCTTTGTGGCCCCTTCAATGGGACTGGAAGATAATCCATTTTTTAAATATATCGATTTAAGACTTTGAGTAAATGCACAAAGACAGACAGTGCATGACAAAACGAGCTACTTGGGGTGAATTTCCAGGAAGATTGTTAAGGCCTCAGGATCAACCCCTCCTGCAGAAAGCAGTGGTAACGGTCACTGTTGTGCTCAAGAAATTGATTAAATCACCTTCTGTCTACTCTGCTATCGCTGCAGTCGTTGGCCACAGTGGTCCACGGAGACTCCTTTCCACCCTCAATTCTATGGTTCTAGGACCTTGACTGAAGAAAAAGGGAAGCAAGCTGAGCATCTGGGACCTTACCTTGTTTCCTGTACCAGCACAGCAAATCCCCAGGGCCATGGCTGCTCCGTAACGGACATGGGGGTTATAGCTTTCCGACAACAAGGAAACTACACTTGGGCATTGTTCAGGAGTCCTGAAAAAAGGGAGGGGACAAAAAACAAAACAGAGCAATCAGATTTTACCCGCCCACTTCACCTTTTGAGGAAGGAAGTACTCCTGCAAACTGAAGGAAGGGACCAACATTTCTTTGAAGCCCATCTCTGCCCAGCACCTTGCCTGCAGCCCCTGCACGTTGCATGTGTGCACACAGGTGCAGAGACGGGTTACGGCAACTTATTTTCTAATATTTCCGAATTGCTAATTCAACACTAAGGTACATATCTTTCCATTATACATTGATGACATGCTTAAAGCATCCCAGGGAAGAGTTATACTACTAGGGAAAGTTGCAGACGCATTTCTCCCAAACAGGACCCAACATTTATTTTGGTTAAAAAGAACTTCCCAGATGCAGCTTTGACTGGTAATGTAAATAAGGTGGTAAAGAGATTGGAGGGTCAAAGTCAAGGCAAGCTGCGCCAGGCCTTGCCTGCAAAGTCTGAGGACATGAGCTGTGTCACAGATAAAGCCATTTGTCACCTTGTTCTCAAACAACAGCTCCAAAGTTGGCAAAAAACGAGCCGCTGTGGAAACGGAGAGTGACAAGCCCTTGAATCCATGAACTCGAACACTCAGAAGGAAGGCAGCTGAAAGCCAGAACATCAACACCTCTGCTGCAGCAGTTACTCAACAGGCAAGTTCCTGGCATAAGAGTAAGAAGCAGTCACGACACTTACTAGCATCAGTACCATGTGCATTAACCCCCACCCCTTATTTTCTGAACAAGTTTTTAGGGAGAAAATAAAGAAGGCTTTCAGACACATTTTATGTCTTGGGACTACTCCCAAACAGTTAACTGATGTAGTATAGGATCTCTAGGCAGATCTGCGGTTTCTGACATCCACTTGAAATGTTAATTATTAAAGCAGCTGAACCCGATAATGATGGGTGGTCTTGAGATAAAAATGTTTGGAGGAGCAAGAAAATGGACTGTCAAGTTTGGCATTTCAAAGGCATATGTATGAAAGGACAAAAGGATGAAAGGCTGCAGTGTGAGTGACAAAGAATATTCAAGTCAAAAGTGTTGTGTCAAGGAGGACGCCTTGCTAACACAAGTCCTCTTGCCCAGTGTGTTGACCATGAATTGCAAGTCCCTGAACCAGGGTTTCAGCAAACACACTCACAGCTAGGCAATAGCTAGGCCTTCACTATGCAGCTGCTGGCCATACCCGCACCTACAGACTGTTCTCAATCCCAACTCTCCTCTGATGCTTTGACCTAACAAGTGGCTGAGGACTCCCTGGCAAGCAGCCACCAGTGGCTGGCCATAGGCCTGCTGGTACGTATGAAGACACCTTGAGCTGGAACAGACCTTGGTTCCTTCTAGCCTGGCACTGCTTTCCCCTGGCATCTGCCAGCTGATCCGTTTGACTAAAGGTGGCAAGGACTGAACCCCTGCATCAAGGTTTGACATTGGGTGCCCGTCCTCTAGGTACCATTTCACACCCCTGGCTTGCTGCACCCCCAAATCAACTGACACTGACTCTCTGCTGCTATGTAGCCCTCCACCAACACGCACAATCAGCTCTTTGCTTTTTATTTGAGAATCTTAAAGACACCAACACTCCCCTCAGTGAGTGAGAGAGCTGCCATTTCAACAGGGAGAAACGGAAGCGAAGCAACGTGCACTACTGGAACCAAGCATAAGAGCCAATTCCAACTTGTAAAAGACAACCACAGATCTTCCAAGCAGGGCGCCAACATTTAATTTTCACACTGGCCAGGAATCCAGCCGCTCGGCACATGCCCAAAATAGCTATTCCTGAGATGCACAAGACAGATAATGAAAAATTCCCCCAAATCAGAAGTATTTACCAAAGCCACCCCCAGAATACAACACTCTTCACAGAAGGAAGTCTGGATTTCCCGCTGTCAGAATGTTGCCTGTATCATTTAGTTTCTATTTTGTAAAGCCCTCGTGATATTTTAATGGCAGCAGTTCCAAACCTGTGGCACAATACAGAGCTTAGAAAGGTTCTATATTTATTTATTTTTAAAAGACTCCTTTAACCAGCAGTGTCTGGATCAAGTGTATAAAAAGTGTTATCTTCCAATACTATTGGGGCATATCCAATTCAAACACAGTTTTAAATTCAAGAGATCAGTGGCTTATACTGCCAGAAAGTCCTCTTTTGTGCTCTATACTGTTCTCTATACCTCTTTTGTGCTCTATACTGTCAGAAAGACAAACTCCGTTGTGCCTGTGGAGGACCAATGTGCATTCCAGGATTCTGGAACAGGTTCTAGCATGCACTAGAAAGTTGTTTTGCTACACAGAAATCTCTCTCACTACCCCCATTTCTAGGACAAGTAACAGATTCTATTCAATGTTTTTAAAAAGCGAACTTTCACTGTGAAGCTGGTTCCTGCCAAGGCTGAACTGGCTTATGCTATTAACCACTGTAAGGAGTGCTGGCCCAGCCCAACCACCAGGCAGCAGATCTTGAGAGGTGCAGGAATACCATCAAAAGACAACAAATTGGCTTTCCCTGGCGTTTTCTGATGGCTACTTTGCTCAATGGTGGTTCCCCATACTTTTATTTATTGGGGTCCTAGAAAGAAAAAGTTTGAAGACGGGCGAAAAGAATGAAGCTTAATCCTGACAAGAAAGTACTCTGGGGTGGGGCTGCCCTCCCCCTGAAGGACCACATCCGCAGCTTGGCTATGCTCTTAGACCCAGCACAGTCTGGGCAGACCCAAGTGATGTCAATTGCCAAGAGAGCCTTGTAGCAGCTTTGGCTAATGACCGTGCGAGCTGTGTGAAATGATCTAGAAAAGGCAGAACTGACTTCCAATCACACATGCACCTGCTACATCCAGGCAGAACACATTACACTAGGCCAGCGGTCTCCACACCTATACCATCTGCCTGGAATTCTGGGCACAAGGACTGCTAGGGTGATGGATGCGGCCGGAAGGAATGCAGCTTGGGGGAGACAGGCGGTGCAGAACGGAGACTCCCCAGCGGAACAGTCAGCGCCAGATCCGGTCCGTGAGCCAGGGTATAGAGAGGGCTGCATGAGTCCAATCTGTTGGCTACGTTTGAAAACACTTCAGAACCTGTAGCTGGTACAGAATGCCAGCGACTCATCCAGCAGCATGACAGTGCAACACCAAGGGATGGATCCAGAGCTTAGTTTGAATCCAAAATGTGTTTTGGCGTCGAGTGGAATCTAATTTCTTTCTTCTGAGGGACCAAGCCTCATGCCATATCAAATTGATATATCAACTGCTGCTTTTCACACAAGAGCTGCTTTTCAAACTTTCCTCAAAGCTTGTGGTATGGGATGGACACTGGTTGCTCCACAGAAAAGCTGAAAATTGCACTAGGAATGCCCAAGCACCCCTTTAAAGCCCAGTTCGACATCAACTGCACAGGTTACCGAATTGGTTGTTTCCAGGCCAGTAGTGTCAGCCTACCGGTACGCTGGGCGTGTCTTCTGGGTGAGCGGCAGCGCGATCGCTGCGTTCTGTTGCGTAACGGCGAAAGCCA
>JAJKFI010000110.1:2455996-2489120 GCA_029204185.1 Lerista edwardsae | reverse complement strand
TGGCTTTCGCCGTTACGCAACAGAACGCAGCGATCGCGCTGCCGCTCACCCAGAAGACACGCCCAGCGTACCGGTAGGCTGACACTACTGGCCTGGAAACAACCAATTCAAGAGTCCTGGTTTTGACATTTAAATGCAGCTGGAGTTCCTTAAGGATCGCCTCTGCCTACCTGGGCTATATGATCAACCTTGCAAGCTCTGCTCTCCGGCCCACCAAGGTATCACGTGTGAGTGGCAGTGACCAAGGATTAGTGTCCTGCTCATAGGGGCTGCAGCTGTGGAGCTCTTCCTGGGGAGAGTCATCAAGCTGCCTCTTCAGCTGCTTTTGCTGTAAAAGCCTTTTTGTTTCATAATGTTTTAAGTTGACTTCGGTTTTAGCTTCTTTTTATCATTTCTGGTTTATAATTTTTACATGTTAATATACCTTTGCTTTATTATTTTGTTTTACTGGATTTTAGCTGCCTTGTGAGACCATTAGTCTGAAAGGCAGGACATAAATCCTTCCATTAATAACAACAACGGTCAGGCTGTATGTTCAAGCTAATCAACTGACTTGCTATTCATTGAAGATTTCTGCACAAACTTCCTGTCCTTACCTTTAGAACCCTGCATCACCCTGCCAAGCTCCACCTGTCTTTTCATTCTTTATAAAGAACAAAGCCAGTACAACCCAAGATCCCACAACTTTCCAATTCTAAAAAAATTATTTCTTGATTCAGGCTCCACTTCTCCTCAGTGAACTGATGCCCAATTGACAAGGCTGCTGGGAAAATGCTTTAAGTTCGAACTGCAGATCTCGAACATGAGAAGCACTACACAGAACTCAGATGAAGCCGTACAATTTTTTTTAATTATTAACATCTATATACCTCTTTTCAACAAAACTAGTTCACAAGCAGTTTGCACAGCAAAATGACCCACAGTGACACTTTCCCTATATGTATGGAAGGTTTAAATTGGTGTAGCTTTGCATCTCAACACATCTGTACGTGGAAAAGAAACTGAATTCTTACATGCGCCACTAAAAAGAAGGGTCATTAGCTGGATTAGCCCACCTAAAGTTGAGGACAAGGGATGTGCGCTCTGGGTTTGGAACACAGGATGGAAAACAGTGGAAATAGCCTCCCATGGCTCTCTTCCAGGTGCAAAAAGGGGGGGGGAGAGAAGCTTTGCTCATTTGTAACTTTGCTTGCGAGCTCTGGGGCTGGATGCGCTGGAATGAGTCAATCAACAGATGATACCAACAGACTGTTAAGCTCAGCGAAGGAACACAGAGGATTCTGTCCAGAGAGTGAGAGGCAGAAGAAGGGCCAGGGAACACTCAAGGGACCCATCAAGGATGTAAAAATCTCCAAAAGAAGCCTGCTCCTGCTCCTCCACGCCACAACTAAAAAACACCCCCAAGGACTTAATCACAAGGTGAAGCCAACCGAGTTAGAAAATTTAATTGCACGACCGTGCTGCTGTTTTTCAAGAAAGCAATACGACGAGAGGAAGAAAGTCCAAAAAAGAAAATCAGCATGCAACAAATAAGAAAGGAAACACATTTTCCAAAAGAAGTGCATTCAACTCAAGCACCATGAGAATGCCACTAAAACTCGGAGACGGGGAGAACCATCCAACAGAGGTAAGGCATTTGTAATGCTAAATTGTTAAAGCCATCACTGTGAGAGTACAAGGCAAGAATTGCCACAAGCTTTCAATAGTGAGAAGTAGTATAGTACTACTCAAGAGTAGTTATAAAGGGCAGAATGTATGGATGCAAGAAAAATAATCTGTAAATGTTGTCCCCAGATTCAGTGCTAGTAGATGTGAGTATGATCAAAAGCTTGTTCAAGAATTCAAATCTATAAGTCTAGCAGCCAGGGATCGACTTGGATACCAATTGCCCTTCTGCCTGAAAAGTGAGCACAGACCTAACAAGAGGAATCTATATCAGAATACAATTCTCTTAAAGTGGGTGATAAAGAAAATGGAATTCTGTGGAAAGGAACGACTAACAATTTTTCTCCTATGATCTCATTGTTGCGAGCTG
Source organism: Lerista edwardsae (assembly GCA_029204185.1). Lineage (NCBI taxonomy): Eukaryota > Metazoa > Chordata > Lepidosauria > Squamata > Scincidae > Lerista > Lerista edwardsae. The sequence continues at coordinate 2,487,085 of JAJKFI010000110.1, read as the reverse complement.
ATCGTTGAGGAGGAGCACCAACATAGTACAGTATTGAACTCTGTCTTTTCTTTGCGTTTTTAAAGATTACTGGCTGCACTTCCAAAAATGCGGATGTAAAATGTAAATATTTTACATGTAAACTAACCTGTCACCCCCTCAAGGTTCTGTGTAACCATTTCAGTAAGACAATTTAAATTTTGTTTGAAGGTGCAATTTGTATGTTCTGTTATCTAGGCAGAAATCTTCAGCCAGCGGTCTTGCAACAGGATGTGTGAAAACACAAGGAGCCAATTCATTACTCAACTCTTCAACACCTACTGAATGATGTTTTTAAGCTTTTCTATTTAGAGAGCAGTCCAGCCATTGGGATCTAACAGAATTAGAAATGGATTCGAGATAGCACCGTCATTTTAAAGCTCTCTTTGCATGCATCCAAGTCGGCACCAGACTGATTCAGGATACGTGCGATCTGAGAAGCGTCTCGCGCAGCAGCAGATGAGCGGTTTACAATGCTGATCTTTCATCAGGAGCATCCTGGGTTGGATTGGAAAACCAAGGTCCTGGACTTTATAAAATGCCTGAGGAAAAGACAACGTCAGAACATATTCTACTGGGCACCACGATGGCCTTGCCTTTAAACACATCTGGATCTGGGAATGAATCCGTGCAGCTAGCCACACCGGAGGACAACAACACATTGCGCTGGGCGGCCCTGCTTGTTCTGATGGTCATCATCCCCACCATTGGGGGAAATATTCTTGTCATACTAGCTGTATCCCTGGAGAAAAAGCTGCAGTACGCCACCAACTACTTCCTCATGTCTTTGGCAGTGGCCGATCTACTGGTTGGTTTATTTGTGATGCCGATAGCTCTTCTTACTATAATGTTTGGTAAGTATTTCATTCTAAAAGAAATGTTTTCCGGAAGAACAGGGAAATTCCTTCCACTTGCACCCCTACTTAAAACACTGCCCAATCTGAGAGCTTTCTGATGCCTTCTGCCGTTTCCCAAAAAACACAAGCTTAAACGCAAACCATAAACCTCTCACTCCTTCTAGCCAAGACAACAGCAGTCTCAGGATAGAGAATTAATTAGTGAACATCACAAAAGCTGTCCACTTGGCAAAAGTTCACAGCTCTTGCCACACACAGCTATGACCGTTTCAGAATTTAAAAGAAAATATACACAATTCCTATGAAGTTAAAATGACAAGGGGTTTGTAATTTACACAAGCTAGAAACACATTCACTATGATAGTTACTGATGGGCACTATTCCATTCGTTTCACTTTTACATAAACTAGTTTTAATCTCCCGTAAATACTATGATTCATAGCAGAGCACTCGTATGATGCAAGAGACTGAAGACTGCATCAGTTAGGCCAACGTTATGCTAGTTTTCCCAAACTTTTTCTGCATATTCTGAAAAGACGTATCTAGAAACTTTAAGTGGCTATAGTCAAGTCACAGGGCGCAGAATTTGATAGGAATTAAGCTATGGTCTCTCAATCTGGTAGCTGTCACAGAACCCTGAGTACTTAAGGCAGGTTCATACAAGCAGATGAGGTGATCAAGCCACAACAGGCTATCAATGTGTTTGAACACATTGGAGGTACTCCTTTTGAAAGGAGAAGTTGCAATCCATTCTTGTTGCTGTTCATCTGAATCTACTATCAGTCCTAAACTAGTCCTGTCCAGTAATCCTTATTGGCAATGCACAGCACAAAATAAATCAATTGAGTCCTAAACCTCATTTGACAACCAGGGTGATAAAGAATTCCAAGTATTTTCCATCTTAAACTATTGGTCCTAATTGCAAAGAGTTTTTTTTTTTCCTGGCTGAACAATACAGGATTTTCTAATTAAAATTCTGAATCTTCTACAAATGTACATGGATACAATATCCTACTTTTCCACAACTACAGCTTAGGGCACCCAGATGCCATGTATTATTTACCCATAAGGAAAGTAAACTAGATCGCTACAGTACATCTGTGAACATTGCCACCAACAGCAGACCTAACAAGGAAAGTGTGGAAGGTGTGTACAGTCATTCACTTCCCCCTTCTTTCCTACCACCACACACACCATGGCAATTTAGTATCTATAATTGATTCCATATTTTATCCTGCAAAGCTAGGTGATAAAAATCTCAATGAATGGGTAATCAAGTTTATGAATCACAGTTCAAAGAAACAGGGACATGTTTTAACTCAATGATCAACCACGATGCACAGTTTTCCAGGTGGAGTACAGATTGTGAAGGGTGCTAGATGAGGGTTCTCAAACTCTCTCACTCTCTCTCTCTGTGCGTGCATGCGTGCATACATGTGTGTGAGAGAAAGTGGTAAAAAAGACTCATTGCCAGCGTGAAGTTCCCTCCAAATACAACCAAGACAAAACAAAGACAGATTAGCTGAAAAACAAATCTTAGTATCTGCAGAGCGCTTTACTGAGTTCAAAGCACTTTGCTTGTTTTAATTCTTTCAACCATTTGATAAGATAGGCCAGTGGGGAACTGAGCTTGAGAGGGAGCAGCTTCCCTTAAGGCCCCCTGCAAGTTCATGGCAGAAGTGCTATCTGACCCACAGACTTGTCCTCTCAGCTTCCAATCCAGTGAGTGAAAGAGAGAGAAGAACCATTGCTAACTTCTGGCATGTTTTAAAACACTGTTATACAAGCTGTGGGCCGGGACCCACTTAGTGGGTCACGACTTGATGTCAGGTGGATCGCGGATAGCTGGGAACAGCCATCTTGGAAACGGCAAGCCTTACTTGTGCTATATTCCTTTTGCGAGTATTAACAAATTGAATTTTCAAGTGAGGATTTTTAAAATTTAATTTTTAACTCAGTGCTTTTGCATAACATTTAATCTTGCTTTCTGTCAGGATTTTTCAAAGTTGTACAATTGCTGCAGTCCATGAATGAGCCAATTTACATTTCAGGACTGTCATTTTATTATGCTACAATGACTGCACTTCCTGCTTGATGATGTCACTTCCTGCCATAACATCACTTCCAGGTTAATGACACCACTTCCAGTGGGTCCCGACTCGAGTGCCAATCTAAAAAGTTTGAATACCACTGTTTTAGAATATCTGAGGAAACAGGTTCGGGGCGCAATCCTAACTAAACCTGGAGTTAGACCGGCACAGTTAGTAAAGGCCTAAAGTATGGCTGGCACAAAGGCCACCATAAAGTATGTTTGATTCATTCTCTGAGTCAGAGGCCAGCACACAGACGTGCGCCATCCTCCCTGACTCCAAGAGTGGTCCAAATGTGCTTTGCAGTGGCCCTTGTGCTGGCCAAACTTTGCTGGCCTAACTCCAGGTTAGGATTGTGCTCTCAGTGAAGTAACACAATTTCAGTGCAGCACAAAAAAAGCAGCTACCCTAAGTCCTTCCCCAGCTACTAGCACATTGAATGATACTGGCTAAGATCACCAGCCAACAGGTCTTTATTCTCTCACCCAACAAGGCATGCCTAAAAGTGCGTGCATGAAGAAAGTGGAATGTCCACACAGGACTTCCCCTTTTAGTGAGGGAGCAAGCACCAGTTGGGTCTAGATCTAAATTGTTCAAAAACTGGCTCTGTGCAGGTGTAGCTCCTTTATGTGAGATTGCATAGAAAGAAACCTTGTCTGCAACTGGTCTCCACAGCTGAGCTTGAGAGGACTAGACATGAACAAGACTTTTATTTAGGTGATGCAGGCTAACACTGAGGTTGAAATGCCAACATGGTATACATTTGGCTACAAAGATCCTCAGATTTTGATCAAAATTATAAGTGATAGATAGTAGACCAAAAGCTGCAAAGTACTATATAATAAAACAATCTAAAAAGTGGGCTCTTTAGAAAAAGAAGTCATTTATCGGCAACAAAATAAAGGATAATACATTTTTTAATTGACAGTCCTAAGCTTCCTTGCCTTTTTAGTCTCTCAGTTTGTTTTATTACTGCTGCTTAATCTTTCCATACTAAAGTTGTTAAAACCAAGGTTAAAAACATGCATGGAATCCTAATTTAGAAGCCAACAAAAACCTTTCTATGTTGTGGGAAATTTAAATTTAAGAAGGTAGAAATCATAATTAAAATGGGTGTAGTGGAGATATTTGTAGGCACTTTAAAAACACAGCAAGCCCAAAGCTAAATTTGCTTCTATACAGTATCTGTTTGGCAGCAAAAGTCAAATATTTTTCTGCCTCCTCAGCAAGTGGGGAAAGAAGCAAAGCATTTATAGGAAAAGTTCTCATCTGGGGCTGGTAGACTGAAGCTGGGAGAGTTCCTTGGAAGGCTAGTAATGGTTTAAAAATTCATTAGGCAGATAACTGTTTAAACTAAGTATCATCAGCCTGAGACACAGGCAATTTGGGTTATCCTTTCCTGCTTTTGAGACTTTAATGTTTTACAACTGTAGAGAAGCTTGACATACAGCACAAATATTATTCCTTTGATTTCTGACAGTTATTTATGTGGAGGAGCCAAGAAAGGAAATGTGCGAACTGTCCAAAACAAGGCTTCATTAGGCACTTCATTCCTCTGGGTCAGTGGCTTGCAAACTGTGTTTCTGGGAACTTTGGGGTTCTTTGGAAGCTTATCCGGGTTTCTCAGGAATGTGCTCCCCTGCCACTACTAACCTTCCCTTGCAATGCACAACTGCATGAGTGTGATTGATGGGGTTAGGCGATACACTCTGACGTTTGCACAGGACAACGGTGGGGTTTGTCAGTGTCTAGTGACAAACCTTGTCAGTGTCTAGTGAACTGTGTTCATCCCAAAACAGCGATGGGCTTACTGCGTCAAAAATGCCTACTTGACTCCGCAGGAGTGTCACTCCCCCAGAAACAATTATTTACATATTCATTCATATATAAAAAATACAACCCAGTCATGTGTGGGGCTATGCATTATATAAAGAAACATCGAATCATTACAAAAATGATATACTAGTAAAACAAACTCAGTCGTTGTTGTCATCCAAACCATCATGGCATGTCACCTTTGACATGCATGTCATAGGTTCGCCATTACTATCCTAAAACCTGCCCACATGTTTCAATGTACAAGGTACAATGGGGGATGCTGGGAGGTCCAGAGGCAACTGCAACTGCAGGATCTCACTGCAGCAACTCTTAACGCAGACTCTACTGGCCTAACATTTCTTAACTGAATACCACTGAATTAACTGGCAAAATGTTTCTTCACATTTTGAATCCCAAACAGACATTTACCATAGTCTGAATGTAAAATTGGCTCTTCTCTCAAAATGTCAAGGCAATGTTCTGAACGGCAATATTCTTAAGGCATGCAAACAAGGAAATGTATTAATTGCTGAACAAAAAATGATTCCTCCTGCCGATAATTTGTTGGCCTTTATCACCCATTAAAATGTGTACTGCACACACCACACGCAGAGAGTCAGCTGCTATATTTGTTGTTCTGAGGTACCACTTGCTTAGTTTTAATTCTACTGATGCAACAAATGTTCCAAGTGTGACCACCTCATCCAAATCCTCATATTTCCAAAAACAAGGAAAAAAAATTAAAAGATCATACCAAAAAAATCACAGCCCAATCTGGGATTTGTTCATCTTATACAAACCTAATAAAAGATGTAAATTACTCTTTCAGTCAGTTAAAGGAGGACTAATAATTACCTAGAGGGATACACAGAAATTCCTTATGGTCTTAATTCTAGAATCTTCCATTAACAATAACAAGAAGTAGCTCAGCACAATTTCAGCCAGGGCTGAGTGTATTTTTTTCCTATTAAAAAAGGACACACTTTCCTAATTTGAGTGTCAAGCCTTGAAAGCCAACATTTGCAGCACAAAAGGCCAACAAACAACCTAGATCACAGATTTTACAGCAAAAAGACTCCTTGCCATTTCATAATGCCTTACATGGCATTCAGAGCACTTACTTCACAAACATCTTAGTACTATTTACAGCAGCCCTATAAAGGAGGCTTGTATTGCATGTGCATTGCCAACTGGAGTCCTGGAGCCTTTGCCTGAGGCCATGAATGTGTTCGTGGAAAGGGGAAGTTGAATCCAAAGCTTCCTGATTCGTTGTCCAGTCTCACAGCCATGGAGCTACAACAGCTCTCATCCTGCTATGGGAGACCCTCTTATTGCCATTTTACCAAAAGGAAAGGACTGATATTATTAAGCATAGACGAGCACTATCATCTGCACTGAACAAAGTCCAACATTTTATGTGCTGGGCCACAAGACATTTACATTTTTTGTTATGTAATTATACTTAAAACTTATTTAAAGACACCCCCCCCCCAAAAAAAAACCAAAAAACTGGTACACAAAGAAAGGAGAAGCAGAACTTCAGCAGTGGAGAGGCCAAATTATCTCCACTGAAAAAGCACGTGAAAGTGTATTTTGCTGCAGTGCAAATATGCCGCATCCCAAAGGAACTGACACAGAGAGACCAGGATAAAGGAAAGGAAACACTGAATTATTTATTGGAAATCTAACTAGTTACCATTCTTTTAGCATGTACAAGATACAGATGCACACTAAAAGACCACACACTACTTTGTTGGAACATAAGGTACAGAAAACCATTCTTGCTTTGGTAAAAGAAAAAGAGGGATGGGGAAAGGTTCCAGAGACACCAATGAAGCCTCCATTTCTTGCAGCACGACTGTGCCCTGGAAACAAGAGATTTTAAAAGCCAAATGATAAAAAAGTTAGGCTTAAAATAAAGTTTCGTTGGCCATTTCATAGTGAACGTCTTCAGAATTCACTGAAAATCAATCAAAAGCAGCTTCAGCATTTCTAACCAACACCCCCAAAATCACACAACTGACATAGAAGTAAACTCTTGACTCTACTGATGTTGCCACACATTAAAGGCTACATCACACAATAAAAGTCCAGCACAGAGATGTCAATTAACACATGTTGGTCCATTAACACTGACTTCTACGTAGGAATTCTGTGTGTAGACCTGAGAATCATCTGGGAAACTGCTGACCTTCAGATTCGGGGGAACACTACATACCAGGTGTACACAAAAAGCAGAGGAGGTAGGAAACCTATATTTGGACTGCCCAGAATGCAGGTGGTCATGAATGTTTCTACATGTGGGGGGGGGAAAATTGTACATGGAACACTTCTCCTTACCATCCGACTTGCTATGCACAGAGAATGTGATTGTATGAGGCAACTTTCAGCTATATGACACCCATATAGTGGCACAGTCCAGAAAGGATTCCCACCTCACCTGAGACCAGCCTTTATGGTCTGTCACACAGTTTCTAAGCACAATTCCAAGGGCCAGTACTTACCTTTAAAACCCTAAACAGCTAGGGCCTGGGTACAGTACTGTCTCTTCCTACCTTCTGAAGCCAGGTAGGTGGCCACAGGAGGAAGGGCACTTTTTCAGCTGTCATGCCCCAATTAAACACCCGTCTCAGGTGAGGCCCACCTGGTGCCTCCTCTTGCGTCCTCTCTGTACCAGGTATGTATTTACCAGATCATTCAAAACATCAGCTGAATACTTTTTAACCTGCCTCTGCTGATGTTATGTTTTCCTTCAGCTTTTCTTATTACTGTATTAAGTATTCCAATGCTACCAGGAGAAGATGTCCTGAGGAACAGGGTGGAAATCTTTCAAATAAATAAGAAAGCAAGATATGTATGTTGTGGACCCACCTCCCTGTGGATATGTCTAGGAGGCAGATATATAACAATCAAGGAATTATTCAAACATATACATGCTTTTTGCTGACCTGAAGGAATCAACTATACAGTTGTAAAAGGTCTTTCGTTTGGTTAATTCACATTTCTCATAATGTCAAGGTAATCCTAACAAGGGAAACCCTTTTAAAATAAAGTTTGCACTATCCTTCAAATTCTGCAGTTAGTAGAAATCCAAACAAACGTTGGATTTTAAAATAAAGTCCTCTTTCTGCTGAGATACAGGAAATAAGATTCGGCCAACAGCTTAACGCATGCACATTTCTTACATATGCAATTCTTTACCTAGATATCATCCTGCCTAGAGCTTCAGACTAAAACTTGCCATGACATTATAGCTCAGGTACACATACAACACCTACATGGCACATGGAGTTCCAATATTATCTGTACATCTTGTGCACTGCAACAAGAACGGTAAGTCAAGCAATCTTAATGCATCTCAAAAGCACGTCTTGAAATCCAGTGACCACGGTAGCTCATTACCAGAGTTCTAAAAAAGGAAAAGGCCACGTGGCCATCTGGCAGGGATGCTTTAGGGACCGCCTCTCCCATCTTAGGGCAAAGAGCTGAGCAGGGGCGTGTACTGAGTCCGTTCCAGATTTGGAAGCCAAGGCATTCTACAGTACAGGTTTTCCAGAAATATCATCAGTATCAAATCCTTTGATTTAGATAGTCAGCATGAGAATAACTGTTCATAGCCCCTTTTAGTGTGCTTGTATTCATGGAAATGCTATTACTTGCTTGCATCTCAGGGAGAAATTTAAATAAGGGAAAATTAAAATTCATAAGTGTATTAAATGCTAGGAGCAATGGGCTGCCCAGGATTTCCTTTGCATTAGGAACACTGTTCACAAACCCTTGCTGGCCAAGACCAAAAAGGCTACAGCTTAAGGTCATTCTCTGAAGTAGGGGTTGGCGGTTGGCATCCCCTGGGCCAAATATGGTCCCCCGAGAAGTGTCACCGTATCCATCAGATGCCAATACAGGATAAGAAAAGAGGAATGTGAAGGGATTAGTGACGGTAGCAGTGACACTTTCCAGACGTCACACATACATGACCCAACTCCTATCTCCAAACATGAGTGACTAAAATATTTGTATTTGCATCTAGACTGGGTAACCTACAGGAATTTTGTCTACTTTTGCCCCAGCAGAAACTAGTTCAAGAGTCAGCCAGCATAAAATTTGACTTAACCTCAGTAACCTCAGAGAATTAGTAGCAAGAGATGGAAACAGCGCAAGTGAAACACCATTTGCCTGATCTATACAATTTCAAGATTTTGCATTTATGCTTGCAACAAAAATATAAACACAGAGACACGCAGGTTTTCCTCTGAACACTTAAGCCTATTGAAGAATATTTTTGAAAACTTGCCTTTAAAATCACAGATGTGTACACAATGAATGCCATGAACTGGCCCAAGAAGGGAAGACACTACAATCCCCAGAAACGCCACTGATTCACAATAAGAACCTAGAGATGCAAAACCCAACTTGACTCTGTAGAGAGCAATAGATGCATAGGACAGCCAGGACAGGAAATTAGAAACTGATTGTGTTATTGGTGAAAAAGTTGCATTAGTCAATGGATCTCTCTATATATTTAGTATATTATAGATTAAATTATTGATTATGACAAATTATCTGTAATATCTAATAAAAAGGAATAGTGACACTGAAAGCACAACACAAAAAAGAGAACTCACAAAGCGGTTGCTGTGTTTTTATTGCTCCACTGCTTTAATTTGAAATGATGCTTCTTTTTAAAAAGTGATTGTTTTAATACTATTGCAGTTCACCCTGGGAGCTGCCACTCTGTAGGGTGGACTACAGCCTCTTAAATACTATGCATAAATATACTTATAAACAATTCCTATGAAGATGCTAATAGTTCTCTGTTCTCTTTCAGAGACTGCGTGGCCTCTTCCTCGAGGCCTGTGCCCCATATGGCTGTTTCTCGATGTCCTCTTTTCTACAGCATCCATCATGCACCTTTGTGCCATTTCACTGGACCGTTACATTGCCATAAAAAAGCCCATTCAAGCCAGTCAGTACAACTCACGGGCTACAACGCTCATCAAAATAACAGTGGTGTGGCTGATCTCAATAGGTATGTGGTAAGTGCCAGCAAAGGAAAAGACAGCTTTTGAGGTGCAAATAATTATAGCTGGATGCACAGGAAGCAAGCAATATTGTGCAAATATCAAGCAGTCTAGCGAGCACAAGCCAACCTTTCCCCATTTCCTCAAATTGAGGCTTGGGTCAGGCCAGCATTGTGGGCAGTTCTGGAGCCTTAAATAAAAGAATCACTGTTCTGTTGAAAAGGTAAAGGTTGGAGGTCACACACCCAGTATTTATACCAGGTGTTACCAATCCAGAGGTTTCAACTCAGCTGCTGGTGTTCCATAACCCCTGTTCTTTTCTGTACTCAGAGCTTGGAGGCCTGAGTGCACAGTGTCCCTAGGCCACGTCTTTGCCTTTGGGGGGGGGGTGTCTCCAAACTATGGCCTGAGGGCCAAATCCAGCCTGCCACAAGATTTTATCCAGCCCGTAGCAACATTTTTTTGTTCAGCGCATTTGCTAACGTTTGACATTTTTTACTCATTATATATCATTTCTCAGTTTAGGCATGGCATAGTTTCTTTTTAATTGTCACAGTTCTCTTTTGTTCTGAATCATATGCTGATTATAAAAAAGATTCAAGTAAAGCCTATTTATTCATTTATAAAACTGATTTTTTTTTGGCCTACAAAAATGCATCAACTATACAATGTGGCTCTTGTATTGAAATGTTTGGAAACCCTTGCCGTAGCTCAAGAGGATCCCAGTATAACCCCGCTGAGTCTTGATAACTTAAGTGCAACAGATCAAAGCATGAAAAATAAATCCATAGAACTTCGTACTGCCTATTCCTACTGCAAAAGGTAGGTTTCTGGTTCTGTCAGGAAGCCTGCAGGCCTCTTCCTGTGAAACTGTTACGCTATTGTGCACAATAGCAAATATTGTGCACAAGCCAACCTTTTCCCATTTCCTCAAACTGAGGCTTCCTTAAATTTCTAGGGGTATGGTTAATAGTGCCATAAGCGCTTAAATGTAAAAAAATGCCTGTGTGCAGCCTCCCCATAGGAAAAGGACACTAGAGAAAGGGCCTTTATTCTTAAGTTGTTGAGGAACCTGTTAGAAATTGTGAGGTGTTATCAAAAAGCATACAAGGCACTGAAATTCAGAAATAAATGACGTGCAAACAAAATGGTTTGTGCTATTCTCCTCTGTATGTCTGGAACTCTCTGCGGAAGACTCACTGCTACTGGCTTAACATCCAGTGCATTTGTGCAGAAACCTAAACCAGAGAATAGCAAAATTAAGATGGGAGAGGAACTGAATCAATGGTTCCAAACTATTGGCTAGTAATATTTGTGAAATACAGGAAGCAGATAACACCCATAAATTACACAGTAAGGACTACTGCAGAGTTGATCCAAAACAATGTCAAGAATAAAAATGACTAAGATTAGCTTCACTGCAGAGAATGGAGGAGTCAGGATACCACCCTTTTGACCAATGACTACGCCCATGATTTAAAGGCCACTTCCTACATGAGTATAAACTGAAGAAAGCCTCTGGCAATCAGAGGAAACAATAGGGATATTCTCAAGATGAAAAAAGGAAGCGGCTAAAAAGGCAGAACACTTTGAAATTGATTTTTAATATTTTGATTTTGCGTCATTAATCAAATACAGTATATATCTCATGTCTTATTGCAGTATGGACTCTGCCTCTAAACTGCACTCTCTCAACAGCTTAGAACAGTATATAAACCAATTAAATAAATATATTAGCCATAATAACTACAAAGATGCTCCCAGTTTAAGGAAATGCAATCCTGAGCACCAAAAGCTGGGAATAAACTATGAGGGAGGTAAAAAGGTAAAGGTTTCCCCACGGCTGAATGATCTAGTCGTGACCGACTGTAGGGGGCGGTGCTCATCTCCATTTCAAAGCCTGTAGAGCCGGCGTTTTTGGACAAGCTTCCATGGTCATGTGGCTGGCATGACTCTACGCCGTAGTGCACGGAATGCCGTTCCCTTCCCACCAAAGTGGTCCCTATTTATCTACTTGCATTTAGGTGCTTTCGAACTGCTAGGTTGGCAGGAGCTGGGACAAGCAATGGGAGCTCACTCCGTCGCACAGTCTTGAACTCCCAACCTTCCGGACGGAAAGCCCAGCAACAGCGATTTAACCCGCTGCGCCACCACGTCCCCAGGACTGTGGACTGTATGAGGGAGGGCTGTTACCTTTATGCTCTCACATGTATTCATCAAGATTTATACCCTGTGCTCAAGGCAGCTCACAGAAAACACCAACTGAAATAAGTAGAAGCACGAACACACACATGGTAACTATTTGTGGGCACCCCAAAAGCATCTGGCTAGTCATTGTTGGATACAGCAGTGTTTCCCAAACTGTGGGTTGGGGTCCACCAGTGGGCCGTGAGCCAATTTCAGGTGGGTCGCAAAGCACCTAGAGCAGCCATATTGAAAATAAGGGAAGATGGGATGCTGGAAAGGGGTTGTTTTGTTTGTGTCAAGCTTGTATATAGGCTTTTCTTCTTTCTAATACACTTTGCTATCGGAAAATGGCTGAGAAATAACCCAACGTATTGCGGCATTCTCAGGAAAGCAGCAGGCTCTGGCGTCACAGTGACGGCACATCCGGCCATGGCATCACTTCAAGTGGGTCCCGGACAAACCGTCTTTCTAAAAAGTGGGTCCCGGTGCTAAAATGTTTGAGAACCACTTGGATACAGGATACTGAACTAGATGTAGCCTTCGTTTGATCCAAAAAAGGCTCTTTTTATGTTCCTATAATAGCATAATTTCGAGGTCTGTTTCATAATTTAATTAAGCAAGAGATCAACAATACATAAAATATGGCTACTATCTCCGCTTGCAACTTTTATAGGAAATATTATTAGACACAAGGAGATAGAAAAGGGCACAGTAAATCCCTAAGCCTTATAAAAAAAAAGCAATGGCAGCGTTATACTGCAAATGGAAAGCTCGGTTGATTACTTAGAGTGCTTAGGGGCCAAGACACCAATTTTGCAAGACATCGTAAGCAGCCATCCAGAAACCACAAGCATGGTCAGCAACAGAAGTTAATCGGAAGATTAACTAAGTCTACAAACCTGAGCATTCTGTGTTCACACCTGCCATCTGGCAAGCAAACACAACAGAAAAATTAAATGCAACAGTCACTTTCAAAGCAGGGCACCCACACACCCCATAAGCATCCCACCATTCTGTAGATGCTCCTCTTATGTGGACACATTCCTGCACTCAAGGGCCCAAATAAACCATAGGGAGATTGCTTCCTTCCATCTTTGGCCTTGAGTGGTTCAATGTGGTTCGAATCCATGCATTTACCTTCTCAAAGACAGGATCCAAACAGAATGCTGTCCTAATTTTTGCCCAAGGAGCAGATTAATACCAGCTATATGCAGGGGGAGAAAGGCACGGGGCACAGAGCTGTCTATGTTGCCCAAAACATTGGGCTGGGAAAGGAAACTTAAAGAAAAATTACTCTTTCTTGGCAATGCCTGGCCCTCAGAACTCTGATGCCAGACAACGAGACATGCACATAGCACTGATTCCAAGTTGCAAGTGTTTACGGACATTCAACATCTCAAAATGCCCGAAAACAATTCCAGAACATTATTTCTGGGCACTAGCTGACTTTTTAGCTGGCTGAGCTTTGGAGTCCTGTTCAGCTCAAGAAGCTCTCTCTTCAATGGTGGGCTTGCAAGAGTACAGCGATGTTACTTGAATGACCTGTACTGATGTTAGTAACAACCTGCAACAGGAGACACCCACTGCTGCACATCCCGAGTCTTTGAAGCCTATGGCGAGGCTGATGCTTAATCAATTTTTCAATTTCCCTACAGGCATTGCTATTCCAATCCCTATCCGCGGCATCGAAGAAAGTGGAGATAACGCCACTAACTTTACTTGTGTTCTAAAACCTGAGCACTTTGGAGACTTCATGCTCTATGGTTCCGTAGCAGCCTTCTTTGTCCCACTGGCCATCATGGTAGTCACGTACTTTCTCACCATCCGGGTGCTGCGCAAGAAGGCCTACTTGATCAACAAACTGCCTCAGCGCTTGACGTGGAGTACGGTGTCCACCGTATTCCAGAGGGATGTGGCACCTGGATCGTCACCTGAAAAGGTAGCCATGCTGGATGGCGCTAAGAAGGACAGGCCTTTGTGTGATGGAAATGAAGAACTGCTAATGCGCAGGATGTCCACAGTGGGCAAAAAGTCAGTTCAGACCATCACCAATGAACAGCGGGCCTCCAAGGTCTTAGGGATTGTGTTCTTCCTCTTCTTGTTGATGTGGTGCCCATTCTTCATAACTAACATCACCTCTGTTCTGTGCAAATCCTGCAGTAAGGAATTTATCCAAACCCTTATGGAGATCTTTGTTTGGATAGGATATGTTTCATCAGGGGTGAACCCACTAGTCTACACTCTTTTTAACAAGACATTCAGGGAGGCCTTCAGCAGATACATTACTTGCAATTACCAGAGCTCAGTGCCTGGGAAGGCTCTTCGGAAATGCTCAAGCAGGCTCTCCTTCAGAAATTCCATGACAGAAAACTCCAAACTTTTTATGATGCACCATGGAATGAGAAATGGGATTAATCCGGTGATGTACCAAAGCCCGATGAGGCTTTGCAGTTCACCAATCCAATCGTCATCAGCCATCCTGCTGGACACACTGCTTCTGACCGAGAACGAAGTCGATAAAACGGAAGAACAGATCAGCTACGTTTAGCCGAATGAAAAAGGCAAGCCAGACTAAGCCCACTAACAAATGGCAGTATGTATATATGGTTTTCTTCTGTTATTTATACAAACTCCAATGATACTCTTAGCAACTTCTCTCTTCTTTCCCTGGACCACCTCGATGTCTTTTAATTTAACAATTTATCCTGTTACCAAAAACAGTATCAGAGCATTGTAGTTTACAAGAATAGAGGGAGGCTCAAATAAATACAGCTATGGCAAGTTTCATGTCTCAGACCCTGGATTCCGCCTACTCTCCTCACATTTCTTCTAAGAGGTATTTATATAAGCACAACTTTACTCTGAATAGATGAGGCCATCACATGTATGAGAGCTTTACATACCAGGGGAAGACCTACACTTCAAAACAAAAATGCACACAGGCTTGCTGAATTTCCAAGGCTTCTATCATAGTACACTTAAGCCTAGTAAGGGAGAGCGTACAACGCAGGAACATTTGAAGATACCTCACAATGTTTAAACGACTAGAACATTGTTAACACGTGGGCTGGTTCCAACTGAACAGCTGCAACCTTTCCTTCTGCTGCTGCTGTCACAGACATGCCCCGCTCCTTCAGAGAGCCAGTTACTTCCCTTTGCAATCTGTGTTCTGCAAATGAAGCATCTCTGCACACATTTACTTAACGTGCTTCACTTATTCGGTTTCTTTGTCACGGCAACCAAGCCCATTCGGCTCCCTGGCCACAATCAGTCCACCCAGGCAAAAGATGGTTCATCTGCTCCAGCGTTCAGTTCCTAACCAGCAGCCACTCTGGTGCCTCCAGGGGGCAAGGGGCTGCCCTCTCTGGCCCCAGCACCTGGTGCCACCACCTTCAAGGATCAACTGTTTTGCAAATGCTTGCTCTTCCCAAGGAAAACAGACTTCGCAGGATACAGAATTAGCAGCTCCTGGGCAGATAATACAACCCAAAGAGCTGGTTTCCAATATAGTGGGGAAGGAGAACTATCCTGCCCAATACGATAAGCCCATTATTCTATCCTCGTCTTGAAATGTTTCCCCCTGGTTCACACCCTTGTCAGAGTCCCATCTGTCTCGGGGAGAGCAGGGGTTGCAGAAATTGCACATGTACTGCATGGGTATGTTTGGCGACCTCCCCAGAGCTCTTACTTTCTGCTAACAGAGGGGCAGCCTAATTCTAAGCTGCCCGGCTCCTGTAGGAACAGCAGTGCCAAAATGGCTACCGCTCCGTCCAATGGGAGCCACAGCAGCCATCAAAGGCTTATTCGGAGAAGGGTGCTGGCCCCGCAATGGGCCTCCTCAACCTGGCACCAGCTACGTTGCTGGCACAGACTTGAGAACCTCCGTGTTGGGCTATGCAGCCCAACACAGAGAATAGGATGTGGCAGTGGAGGCCCCTGCCAGCCCCACCCCACCCCAGGCCGCTGTCCAGTGCCACTCTCCCCAAGCTCTCCCCTCATCCCAGCAGGGGTTACATGTACTGCCAGGCAGCTCCACGCTGGGTCTTCTTGGTACTGGGGCCAAACGCCTACTAGTGCTCGTCCAGCGGTAGGCCCATACTGCTGGCACTAGAAGTGCCGTAAGGCACGTTTGCAACACCGGTGCAGGTGGTACAAGTGTACCGCTGGCACCAAGGGCGTTAGGACTATGCCCTACTCTGGGGAAGTAAGTCAGTAATAACAGACTTCCTTCCCCAGAGTTCCCACAGAGAGGGAGTGGGGGCGTGGAAGTTCTGCCATGTTCTCCTTTGAGCAGCTTCCCAGGGTCTCTGCGCACTACAGAGCCCTCCTCACTGGCACTACCTGAGCTTTGAAAATCAGCATAACACGTTGCACATGCTTCGTTCTTTCCTCCCCACTTCTGAGATGATTTATGAGCTCTCTAGGAGCAGCTGTCAGGTCTACCTTTCCCTTAGGAGCTTTTTCTCAGGTCTCATCTCAGCCACCATGGTGTAGAGATTGGGTCACCAAGGCTCCAGCAGCAAACAGCTGGTTTTTTCCTTTGACCCTCTCAATGCCCCCAGGGTTCTGGCATCACCCCCAAATGCCCCAAGACCTTGGGTGGTGGAGATTGTTCCCTCCTGACCACTAGCAAACCCCCAGTGGTCCAGGAGACTTTCCCCGTGCCCAATTAAGTTTCTAGGTAACCTCCTTGGTAGCTGGGTGGCTCCTGGCTAACCCCCAATGCTGCATCACAGTGTTTATCAATGTTTGTTCCCCGCTGTACCACTCTGGACGGTCCACCTACTGGAAATACCACCAGAAGCAACTGGCAATGATGGAGGCCAGACACAAATACTTTGGCTGGGAGGGCTTTTCTGAACACACAGAGAGCCCACACCAGAACTCTGCCTGCCGGGCCTCCTACTTGCTGCTTGCTGAGTTGCACTACTGGGCCTGTAGCCAGGGTCTGGGGGTCAAGAGTACCACTAGTGGTACGAGTACCACTGACTGGGAAACACTGCTATGTCACAGATGGCTTTGGAAACCGAGGGACATTTCCAAAACAGTGGCAATGGGACTGAAGGGGCTGCCACTTGAGGAAAAATAAGCAGAAAGCCCCCCTGGGCTCGAGGACTAGCAGCATTTTGGATTCTGCCTGTTAATGTGTTAAGTTCCATCGTCTCGAAGAAATGAAGAATTGTTATCAGACCACACTAGCTGCTGAAAAGGATTAAGGTATGTGTGCAAGCAAGTAAGCAGAACTACTGATACTTTAAAGTTCTATGCAATGAAACGTTTGATTATTTATACTGAGATTGGTCCCCCACAAACAATGAGAATGTTTTGCGAATTTCAGAAGACTGCATCAGTCGACTCCTGGCTGCAGCCTCTGAGCTGGACCCCGGCTCCCTGGAAGACAGAGGCTGGGGCCAGAATATGAAGAGGTGATCAGCTTCGAGGCATCTGTTTTCCAAAGCTTTCAGAATGCCAAAAACACTGGTGGAATGCTGCAAAACAAGGCAGTATAACTTGCTTAGCTCCACGTTTATGTATCACATAAATGTTTATTTCACAGCATGGTCCTAAAACAAGCAATCAGTTTATAGTAGGTGCTGAGTCACGTTCCATGTTTTCTGCAGCAGCAGCACCCGTCGCTTGAGTGCACGACCTCTTTAATTGGCAACGCCTCAGCATGAAAAGCAAGACAATTTAACACACACTTTTTTCCCCAACACAACCAGGGTGGCAAATTAAGTCTATTAATTTGAACAAAGGTCACCAAAGGTTGCTTCAGAAGCAGACGCTTAATGTTGGCGAGCTCCCCAAGTGATCATTTTGCCCCAAGGGGATCTCGAGCTCAGCTGAGAAGTATCCCCAGACTGCTCCCCTCTCATGCTCACTGTGCGGCCTGAGAAACCCCTTAAAGGACCAGCCCTCTGGTTTGGAGCACTGCACTCCTCCTCCTACTCCAACAACTTCCTCTTAGTTCGCTGCCAGCGCTGATGAGAAGACACAGTGCAGTGTCCTGGGTATGGGCAGGGCTAGCTTTCCGGGGGAGTCAAGCTTGGGTATTGCTGATTCTCCTGGACCTCCTCTCCAAGCCAGTGTCAGGATCTGGCTGAAGCACAGACAGGGCCAGACCAGCGGGCAGCAAGCAAGTGCAGGGGGGTTCCCTGAATCTTATAGCATTTGTCCAAGCAAGACATGTTATCACTCTGAGGAAATGTCATGAAGCTAAACCAAGGTCACTGGGTGCGAGGGGGCCATGGAGATGGGGTTCCCCCTCATACGTGATTTCTGGTATTCCCAGTGGCCTAGAACGCACCCCCCCTTGGATTCCAGGGGATGCCTGCAGCTATTTTGCTTTAAGGCAGCGGTTCTCAACCTGGGGGTCGGGACCCCTTTGGGGGTCGAACAACCATTTCACAGGGGTCGCCGAAGACCCTGCACTCTCACTCTCACTGTCAGCCTTCGGAGCAGAAACTACCGACGGTCCAAACGCAAAGTTCCACGCAGGATCAAGATCATTGAACAGAAGCAGAAAAGAAAGAGAGAGGGAGGGGTTTCTTTTTGGGGGGGAGGGAGCCTCCATTCTTGGCGTTCCAGCCTTTCCTCACCTCTGCCAGACCCTCCCCGTGCCCGAGCTCGCCGTTCCTTGCCCCCTCCCCGAGCAGCCCGTTCCCGGCACCGTTAAGCCCCAAGTCCTCTCCGCCCCTGCCTGCCGCCCCAAGCCCCCCCACCCCACTTTTTTCCCTGCTTGAGGCGGGGAGGGGATGGCTGCAGACATGGCGGCGGGGGGAAGCCGGAGTGTGCGCGTGGAGGGAGGACCGTCGAGGGCAAGGAGAATTTGCTCTCGCGCAAGGGAGGCTGCTGAAGGACAGCGGGGAAAAGGCTGGAATCAGCTACGGCGCGGCATGCGCAAGCCTCTGCTGCCCCCTTCCTGCCCAGCTCCCGCTCGCCCGCCCTTCTGCCATCTCCGGCTCCCCATCCTCAAAGCTGCAACCGGGGCAGCTCAGATGCCCCTGCCGGGGCAGCCCCCCCGCCCGACGGCTCCAACCTTCGAGTCGTTCCATTGGGGGGCCACGCAGGGCTGAGGCTGGGCTCGTGCTCTCCCTCCCCACCGCAGACCCGGGTCCCCGAGCCGCCCTGGGGCGGTCTGCACCCCTCTCTCTCCCCCGCAGCCCCGGCAACTCCCCTCTCCCCTGCCCTCTCCCCACGGCACGGCGGGAGGGCCCCCTGCGCTCGCCCCGGCTCCGCAGCCTCCCTCGCGCCCAGCCGCTCAGCCGCATCCCTCACGCGCACCCTCGCACTGGATCCTTCGGTCCATTGCCCAGACTACTAATGAGACCAAGCACGTACCGGCAGCAGGGCCGGGGCAGGAGGAAGCCCAGACCTGCCGTCATGTACGGATCCCGCTCTCCCCCCCCCCACAAAACCATATAGTAACCATACAGGAACTCTGCTGTGCGCACACTGCTGCATATCTGTATGTGTACACGCACACGTGTGTGCATGTACACACAGGTGATGATGTAGGGATGATGGTGGTGACATGTGTGTCTATGGATACATACACACATCATGCTGATACCACCCTCCCACATTGACAAAATATTGACAACTGTGCCTCCTCCTCCCCCCCCCCCCAAAGAGAGGGGGGAGGAATTGGGCTGGGTGGGTGGCGGCAGCCTGCTTTTCTCTGTCTCGCACCCCTCCCCATTCTAAAAGGACAAACCACAGCTCCCCTGTCTCAGCCTCACCCATTCAGCTGCCTCTAGTGCAGCCCACCCTTGGAAAGAGCCCCATTACAACAGCATTAATTATGTTCAATTTGTAACAATGAAAATACATCCTGCATATCAGATATTTACATTACGATTCATAACAGTAGCAAAATTACAGTTATGAAGTAGCTATGAAAATAATTTTATGGTTGGGGGTCCCAACAGGCTGTCATAATAAAAAGTGGGTCCCGGTGGAAAAAAGGTTGAGAACCACTGCTTTAAGGGCTACTTAGTAGCATTTGCCCCTCCCACTTTTAATAAGCAGTTTAGTGATGCTGTTCCATAAAAACATACGCTTGCAGTCCATGGCTCCAAAATTGTGTGCCCCCAAACCCCAGCCTTGGGGGTCATGGAAAATATGACCACAAGAGTGATAATCCATTGGTCGACCAAAATGGGTCTTCTAAAAAAGTTACAGTCAAATATAAAACCACCAAACTAAAATCCTATAAAATTTTAAAAGGTAGCACTAATATGATTTTAAAATAGCAATTTGAATGCAAAGTCCTTTCAGGTGGTCCTTTCAGGTCCTTCTGCTTGCGAAAAGCACATGCTCTCAACTGAGCTAGAGACCCCGATTAGATTTACTGCCCACATTCTACCTGCCACCTTGAGGAAGTGTTCAAGTTAAATCATCCCCACAGATTGGGAAAACTGAACTTTAAAACAGAAGTAGTTAAAAAAAAAAAAAAGGTTAGACTGCGCTGTAAATATAATTCTAGCCATAATTCCAGACTCTCGCATCAACGCTATCTCTGTTGTTGCTTCCTGTATAGCACTAAGTATGTCCATTAGGGAGAATAATGGAGTCAGTAGCATATTTAAAAATTCATTAATTGGAGGAGGAAACCAGCAGGACATGCACAGGAACACCCCATTTTAAATGCTTAATTTATCTATGGAACAGGACTCCAATATCTTGAGTATGAGGTTGGTAATGCTTCACAAGAGGTTATATCATATTCGTGTTCCAAGTGAACAGCAGTGATGCTACAAGTCTCAAAGGGAGGCATCAAGCCAACAGCAGAGTCAGTCACAACAGCCGGAGGAGAAGGAAGGGGGAAAGGAAACCTTGGGTGGCAGGAGGAACTGGCACTACTGAACAATGACAATGTTCAGACGGCATGGGGAGACAAAGCCAGCTTCTGGGTGACCACAGGTGCTGCCATCCACTTTCAATCGGCATGGCAAGTCTCAGGCTTGTTGCTTTGGGTTGCTTTGGGTTTAAACCTGAATCAAAAGACCATTTGACCTACTTGCTGGAAATCTCCTTGCTCTGTATCTCAAGTGACCTTCGCATGAGAAGCCTAGTTCTGACCTGGATTTCATATCCTGGTCTGTAAACCACAGCTTGGGTTTGTAAACCACAGCTTGGGAAATGTGCGACGTGGCAATTTAACCAACCAGGATGCCTCAGTCACAGCTCCGTGTCCGAGTCACGGAGGGAGCTCCACAGGCCCACAGTCACAATTCAGCAGCACGTAAGTTCTGAAGTCCAGCCACCTCTGTATGGACAAGGTAACTGGATTGCTCTTCATAATATTATCCAACACAGCCAAAAATCAAACTGAGAGTCAAGAAGTCAGATTATTGAGCTGTTGCTTTTCAGGCAGCGCCCTTCAACTGGACCCTTGTTTTTGTTTTTCTTGATCAATACAGAAATTAGTTTAAAGACACATTAGCTTAAACCCTCTGGTGTCATATGAGGTACCTGACCAGAGAAAGTGTCACTTATTTGCATTAGTCTGTTATTTTCTAACTTGTCTTTGATCCCAAAACGCTGCTTTGTTCAGCTTCCAGTATTTTGCCAACTCTAAGTGGCTGTGTTACTTTTGATTCTTTTCCCAACCCTGCATACTGTTTATGTCTTCATCCCCAATAAAACTTAGTTTTATCCAGTTCCCATGTGGTATGGAGGGAAAAGGGGGGAAAGCAACAGCCGCTTTCTCCTGCCCTTTCCAGCATCCATAGCAACTCCCAGGAAAACAGGGTACTCCACAGCTAAACAATAGAGGGGATTGGATGGATTTCTGGAAGAAAAGTCCATCATGGGCTATAGGCAATGATGGATTGTGCAACCCCCTTGCATTAGTAGTAGGCTAATTCAGAGTACCAGGTGCAAGGGAGTGGCAACAGGATCCAAGCATACTGTTGTCTCGTGCCTCCCTGGGGCACCTGGTGGGCCGCTGTGAGATACAGGAAGCTGGACTAGATGGGCCTTTGGCCTGATCCAGCAGGGCTCTTCTTATGTTTATATTCTTAATAAGCCTTGAAAGGTAGTTTGTATCCCAGGACTCTCAGGTGGCCATGAAACCTACCACCGAAGGGGAACCTTAAGCACAGGGCTGGATGTCTTATTTTTACCCTCTGTGCATGGTTTGGGCAACGTGACAGTTGCGGTGGTTGCAGTTCTCCCAACCACCATTGCTACGCTTCCAAAATGAAGCGTAGTTTTGCAGATCTCAACTTTCAGTTGATAAATGTTCCTACGTAAGGGGAATTTATAAAGATTCATATTTGTACTCGTACCCCAGTCCAGGTCTTTTTATATTACATAAGGAGACCAAAAAAGACCTGGACTTATCCTGGGGATCGAGATGAACCTTTATGAATTCCCCTTTTGCTTATGTAGGAACATTTATCAACTGAAAGTTGAGATATGCAAAACCACGCTTTGTTTTGGAAGCTTAGCAATGGTGGTTGGGAGAACTGCAGCATACAAGAAGGAAAATGCAAGCACCAATATTGCTTAATATTGTTATAATAATAATAATATATTGTATTATTATATTATAATATGTAATTATATTATTATAATATATTATATTATAATAATATAATATTTAATATTAAATTATTAATATTGTTAATAATAAGAACCCCAGAGGTCTCGCTGGTCTCACAAGTCTATCATCATGAGTCCTGTATCCCCTGTCCAACCAGAATTAGCTTGCCTCAATATGCCTTGATTGAGGCATATAAAATTATGCGCAGGAGAAGCAGAGAGGATAGAAGGAAGTTCTTTTCCCTCTTGTACAACATCAGAACCAGGACAGCCACTAAAACTGACAGGCAGGAAAGTCAAAACAAACAAAAGGAAATATTTCTTTGCCCAGTGGGTAATTAATATGTGACACCCCTTGCCTCAGGATTTTGCACCAGATGGCACCTGGCCAAGATGTCTTTAAAAAGTGATTGATGAAGGAAGGTCCATCAGACTACAAGCTATATGCAACTTCCGGGTTTTAGAAGTACCTTATCTCTGAATGTCAGATGCAAGGGAGAGGCAACAGGAGGCAGGTATCATGTTTTGAGTGCTCCCCAAGGTACCTGGTGGGCCACTGTGAGATACAAGAAGCTGGACTAGACGGACGATCCAGCAAGGCACTTGTTAAGTGCATAAGTCTAGAATGACTATTACACAAAGCAGTGTGTCACAAACCTAGAGATATAAAGGCCTGGAACAACAACAAAAATTTGGGAAAAAAACCCCGTTTTTTTCCCTCCAACGAAGAAAATGTTCAATTTCTCCAATGGAAAAATTAGAAGTTTTGAGGAAGAAAATCTTTTTTTTAAAAATGACTGCGATTGTGACTGTGAGGGTGGTGTTTTCAAGGACTCATTCTGTTCATAATTAATTGCTGTACTGTGTATTATGACTAGAGGTGTTTGAAAACCCAGAACCCAGGAGAAAAAACAGCTTCTTCTCTGGCTTTAAAATTTACAGAAATGTTGCCTCTTTACATGAGTCACAAAGCATGGTGTAGAAATACTTTTATATTAACGCAACTTTCACCATTTATGTCTTCAAGGCAGCTGACAAAACAAGCTTGAACAACTGGAGGCGGGACAGGCTCTCTTAAGCAGATCTTTCAAAATGACGAGTCAACAGGAGTGGCACAGCTGAAAGGGCAGCACTGGGAGAGTCCAGCTGTCATGCAGGCCACCCTTTCAGCAGCACTGTCCCTGCTGAAAGGGCAGCCCATGTGACCATGGTGCTCTCCCAGCACTGTCCTTTCAGCAGAACTGCTTCTGCCAAGGCACTGGGAATGGGAGACAGAAGGCAAGGAACTGCTTGATTGACTGACTGACTGACTGACTGAATGCTGTGGGCGGAGGGCCAGACCAAGATGGATGTGAGAGGGAAAAGCTGCCGAGGTGCAACGGCACATCTGCTGAGGTAAAAGGGTTTATAAAATTAGGCACAGTGCAGAGAAATGCAGAGAGAGAGGTTTTTCTCCCTCTCTCATAATATTAAAGTTTGAGGTCATCTAATGAGGCCAATAGGCAAGGGATTCAAGACAGAAAAAAGAAAGAACTTCTTCACGTTAACAAGGAACTAATGCATAAAAATAGCTACCATAAGCAATAACCCCTGCTAACTGGGCAAGAGGCATTTTTTTCAAGTAGTGTTCCTCTTATATTTAGCAAGGGGAGAGCAATTGTCCCTCTTCATCCCAGCACAGTGTCTTTTCTAGTGGCTGTTGCTGGGGGTGTTCTGCATTTTTTTAGATTGTGAGCCCTTTGGGACAGGGAGCCATTTAACTCTATTACTATTTGCCTGTAAACCACTTTGTGAACTTTGTGTTGAAAAGCAGTATATAAATACTGTTGATTGACTGATTGGTTGGTTGGTTGACTGATTGATGACAACTATCACAGATGGCTTTAAAGGGGCAATGAGACAAATTAAGGGGTGAGGATGGGTCTATCAATGGATATTAGTCACAAGGCCTGTATGAAACCTTCAGGTTCAGAAACAGAATGCCACCACAGACTGCCAATTAATGGAGGACAAACAATGGCCGTGGGCTGCTCCCTGGTCACTGTGGAAGGCAGGATGCTGGACTAGAACCACCTTCGGCCTGACTGAGTAGAACTCTTCTTCTGCAAGATGCTTGCCCTTAAAAAAATACAAAATGTTTAGAACAGTGCTGCCATGAAGTTCTCGTGATCTGTCTTTCAGGATGTATTACACTTGCAGAGTTATGTGAACAATCCAACTTTCCTGACTGATTAGGACAAGCAGTGCAACAGTTTATTTTAAGAGAAAGTCATTCATTAAAAAAAAAATCCATACTCCAAAATCCAGAAAGTCAATAAACATATGACAAGCCAGGGCAGAGGTGTGTGTGTGTGTGGGGGGGGGGGGGGAGATGCATAAAATACTCCGCTCCTCTTGCATGTATTCATTAAAGCTTTCCTTTCTCTCTTTTTTGGCATATAAACCTTAAAGTTACTTGAGAGTTCAGAGCCTAAATGAAAGAACCCTGAAACATTCTGACCCTGAAGAACATGCTGAAGATTCTTTTGCAGCCTCCAAAGGAAAATATCAGCATTTCATCGCCTCACCAGAATATGTGTAAACAGAGGCCTCTAAACGACAGCTGCCCTAAATCAGCAGCTGTAACTGTCTGGTGCAAAATGTAAGCCACAATATCATCAGAGCTCTGGTGCTTGAAATGCCTCCAAGGAAGATCACTAGGTCTTTTCCACATGGAAGCAATGAACTTAGGCCAGTGCTTCAGATAGGAGGCGGCTTTGCCTGCATGGGAAAAACCAGTCGCAGGCAACCCACTGATCATCTGGTGAGTTGTCTGAGAGGAGAAATCCATTTCCAAGGCCCAGGAGGAGCTTCCAAATGCGGAACAAGAGCCTTGCTGACTCCAGGCAGGGCACCCCCTTCTTCCCAGGAAGAAACTGCAGCCAGTTCTGTGTGTCAGGGATTAGGGGGAGACGGAATGGCCAAGTCTGGGGATACGCGGCTGAAAAAGCAAAAATTCTGCTCCAAGATAATCCAAATTCTGCTCCACCTGCATAACCTGGCACATGTATAAGGTGCCCAACCTGAGCACGCTGGCATAATTCTTCATTTTTTCTTAATTTAATTCTTCATTTTTTCTTAATTTACACTATTGATTCTTAATTTACACTATTGATTCTACAAAGAAGACTTTGTAGTGGCCTCTCCTGTGTGAAGTCCATCTTGCTCCTTCCTTCTGGCTTTTCGGAGGAAGTCAAAAGAACATAAGAAGAGCCCTGCTGGATCAGGCCAAAGGCCCATCTAGTCCAGCTTCCTGTATCTCACAGCGGCCCACCAGGTGCCCCAGGGAGGCATGAGACAACAAGATGCTTGCATCCTGTTGCCACTCCCTTGCACCCGGCACTCTGAAGTAGCCTACTACTAATGTAACGAGGTTGCACAACCCATCATTGCCTATAGCCCACGATGGACCTATAAATCCAGAAATCCGTCCAATCCCCTCTTAAAGGCATCCACACCAGATGCCATCACCACCTCCCGTGGCAAAGAGTTCCACAGATTAACTACCCGCTGGGTAAAAAAGGACTTCCTTTTATCTGTTTTAACTCTCCCAACCCTCAGTTTTAGCAGATACGTCCCTGGTTCTTGTGTTTTGAGAGAGGGAAAAGAACATCCCTCTATCGACTCTATCCCTTCCATGCATAATTTTGTATGTCTCAATCATGTCCCCCCTCAGGTGCCTTTTTTCTAGGCTGAAGAGCCCCAAACGCTGCAGTCTTTCTTCATAACGGAGGTGCCCCAGCCCCGTAATCATTTTCGTCGCTCTCTTCCGCACCTTTTCCAGCTCCACTATGTCACAAGACATTTCCTCCAGCTGCCCTTTCCCCATCATTACTGATGGCTTTCTGACTGTGTTGCTCCCTCCTGCCACCCCCTGCCTTCTTTCTGCTCCTTAGATGTGCTATTTGCATAGTGCTCTCTGCTGGTTTTGTTGTATGATTCTTATTCTAATGTTAAATGTTTGTTGTGCACGGCCTTGATTTGTAGAGAGAGGTGGAATATAATTTTTTTTTGAAAAATACATTTTCTAATCAAGAAGAGAAAAAGGGGAAATGAAGTCCTGCCCCTGAACACTAGAAAATATACCCCTGCTGCTCTGTTACTTAGCAGTCATTTTCACATATTTTAAAGTGTCTTTTTACAGCCACAAGAACTTTGCATGTTTCCTTCTGCGGCAGGACCTTCTGTTTCACTAAAGCAACTCTTTAATCTGGCAGGGCTTCCGCCTGCCATTTCTAACTGGCATTTCTTCAAGCTACCCACCCACATTCCAGCACTGGGTAGAAAGGGCCTGGAGCAATCACTTGGGCAGGCAGGACACACTACCACAGTGTTTCCCAAACTGTGGGTTACATCCTGATTGTTGGCGGGTCATAAAACTAATAGCCAATGAGGAAAATGTATTGAGCCCCACCTGCACATGTGTGCGTACTTGTGAATGTGCCTCAGTCTACTTCGAAGAACAGGCCAAGGAGAGCACAACACCACCAGAATGGTCCCTAGCCGATAAATGCTCCAGGAGGTCCCCCCCCCCACTAAAAATGGTAGAGCCTCAAGCAGTTGGTAAGGTGAAATCTGTTTTTTAATCTCCTAAAGCCAAGTGGGTCCCAACAGAGTGAAATTTTTAAAAGTGGGTCCTGGTGCTAAAACGTCTGGGAACCCCTGCACTGCCGTGATGCTATTAAGCAGCACTGCATAAGCCACTGTCAGCCTCAGCCCTGCCTCCTACTCTGAAATATGGGGATATCTTCTGTCCACAGGATTGTTGGTAGGATGACTGAGCTCATGCATATGAAGCACTTCGAACAGTCAAAGCTTGAACAAATGTTACATGTTTTGCCTGTTCCCAGCCTCTCTGGTGAATCATGACCCAATTTTAATCTGTGATTAAAGCTTCAGGAAATTACTTGCACTGATCACATGACCAAAGCTTCTGCTCCGAGCAGTTGTGCCCAGCATCTCCTCTAAGCTGCCTGGCCTTACAGCGCCAACGAAAGTCCCGCCAGCTTCCCTTTCATGGTTCTGAAGCTTGGCGACAGGGACGACTTCATTGCCAGGCACTCCGGAGCTGCACCTGCGCAGCCGTGACAAGATTCTGCATTCCAGGGGGTGAAGGTTAGAGGGAACACTGGTTGTGTCACGTCCAGGCAAGGCACCACTAAGGAGGCAGGACCAAAAATGGATTGGCAAGAAGTTCGAACGATGTTTTTGTAATTGAAAAAAGGGAAAACGACAGTAAAATCAGGACAAAAAAAGCTGTAAAGGGCAAGGAAGCTTCTTTCCGTAAATGGAAGTCTCGCCCCAGTGAGGAGAATAAAAAAGAACATAAACTCTGGCAAAAGACAAGTAAGAAGGTGATACGGGAGGCCAAGAAAGCGTTTGAGGAACGCATGGCTAGCAACATAAAGGGGAATAATAAAAGCTTCTTCAAATATGTTAGAAGCAGGAAACCTGTCAGAGAGGCGGTCGGCCCACTGGATGGTGAGGGAGGGAAAGAGGTGATAAAAGCGGACTTGGAGATCGCAGAGCAATTAAATGAATTCTTTGCGTCTGTCTTCACAGCAGAAGAACTTGGGCAGATACCGCAGCCCGAACAGCCCTTTCTAACTAAGGAATTAAATCAGATAATGGTTAATAAAGGTGTTTTAGATCACATTGATAAACTACATATAAATAAGTCACCAGGCCCAGATAGTATACACCCAAGAGTTATTAAGGAACTAAAGAACAAAGTTGCTGATCTCTTAACTAGAGTATGCAACTTGTCCCTTCAAACAGCCACGGTGCCAGAGGATTGGAGGATAGCCAATGTCACGCCAATCTTTAAAAAAGGGAGAGGGGAGGGGACCCTGGAAACTACAGGCCGGTCAGCCTAACGTCCGTTCCAGGTAAGATGGTGGAAAGCCTCATTAAAGATAAAATCCTAAAACACGTAGAGGAACAGTACTGTACTATGTACAGTACATAGTACAGTACATAGCACCTCAAAAAGGACATAATGGAGCTGGAAAAGGTGCAGAAGAGAGCGACAAAAATGATTTGGGGCTGGGGCACCTCCCTTATGAAGAAAGATTGCAGTGTTTGGGGCTCTTCAGCCTAGAAAAAAGGCGCCTGAGGGGGGACATGATTGAGACATACAAAATAATGCACGGAAGGGATAGAGTCGATAGAGGGATGTTCTTTTCTCTCTCTCAAAACACCAGAACCAGAGGGCATCTGCTAAAACTGAGGGTTGGGAGAGTTAAAACAGATAAAAGGAAGTATTTTTTTACCCAGCGGGTAGTTAATCTGTGGAACTCATTGGCACAGGAGGTGGTGATGGCATCTGGTCTTGATGCCTTTAAGAGGGGATTGGACGGATTTCTGGAGGAAAGGTCCATCGTGGGCTATAGGCAATGATGGATTGTGCAACCCCCTTACACTGGTGGTGGGCTACTTCAGAGTGCCGGGTGCAAGGGAGTGGCAACAGGATGCAAGCATCTTGTTGTCTCATGCCTCCCTGGGGCACCCGGTGGGCCGCTGTGAGATACAGGAAGCTGGACTAGATGGGCCTTTGGCCTGATCCAGCAGGGCTCTTTTTATGTTCTTATGTTCCTTCAGAACCTGTTTGTAGGGGAAAAAATCCATAAAGGATGGAAAGAGGATAAAGAATTTGTCTTCTACACACAGGGACGCACAATGGGACTCAATTAAACAGGACGGGTCACCTTCAGGAGAAGACTGCTTAAGCTTGCAATAAAAGCTGTCTTTGCCTGTAAGTTAGCTAAACAGCTCTGCAGGGACACCTGCTGCCTGCACAGAGAAAGTGGAGAATAGGAAAACTAAATTACATGCTTCGTGAAGGGGCAGGGGGAGGAAAAAAAGATACACATTTATGGTTCCACTAAGCTGCACAGCCTCACACCTTTGCAGCACAGAGGTGGGCAACAACAGGTGATGTAATCACCAAGCAACACTGAGTGTTGTGCTGGAAGAAGAGGGTCTGTGCACAGGCATGGACCCCTTGCAGGGGACAGCTCAATCTATCTGAGTTGACCTTAAGCCGAGTTATTCAGAGACAGATTTCTTTCACTCCCTTCTTTCCACAGTGAAAACCCAAAGATGCTGACAAACACAAAGCATATTAAAAAAAGTGACACACACACACGCACACGCACACACGTAACTGCCAAAGCAAAATCATGTGGTCAACTCAAACCACTGTTTAATGTAAGAATGTACATCTTTGAAAAGAACACAAAGTAGGGTTCCGGTAGCCTCTTCAGGAAAGCTTTCTACAGCTGGGTTGCCATCACCAAGGGAGCCCTGCATGCCTGCGTCAGTGCTTGGGTAGATGACAGTAAATATAGCAGGGCTTTGGCACCCAATTCCAACAAACAGGCGGTGAGGAGCACAAACAGGAGAAAGCTGTTATGGACTGGAGCCTCTAAGGCCGAGATTACATGAATGTGTGCGCTTGAGCCTCCAAGTCCTCTTCGGTTGCAGAAAGGTACAAAACAGCGGCTCCTGTGATGAGACAGTTCGAAGACTCTGGACTGGTCAGGTGTAACAGAAATACCCAATCCTGCAGTATTTCAAGCTCCAAGAAGGCCTGAGCTGCAGCACAGACCTTACAGGCAGGGGCAGACCAACCATGAAGCAACCTGAAATGTTTGTGTGTGGTGGCACCCCTGGGCACCTCCAGAGGGATGCAAATGGGCAAGCTCCCAGCCTGTCTTTAGCCCACTGCTGCACTGAGCACCGCCATCTTCCTTCAACTTCCTAGGACCACTGACTTCCCAGCATCCCCTGCCTCTGTTCATTTCAGGTGAGTCCTACAAGGTGCACAGGATTCCTCTGCTACTGTACAGGGAGTGTGATGAATGTCTTGGTTCCCCCCTCCTTTTTCCTTATTTTTGGATCCCTCTACACCCTTCAGAAATTCCTCTGCTAGTTCAGCATCCTAAAAGCAGCTGGGACTTCCCCCTACAGAGAACTTTGCCCTTTATTTAAAAGTATCATTCCCAGACAGGCATGTGCTGGATATGGGTATGGTCCTCTATGGCTGGGTTAGCCAAGCCTACTGAGACTGGCATGCACCTATTGACTGGGCAGCCAAATCTGCTTGTCTAGAAGTTAGCAGGCCAATTGCATTGGGTTATCTAATTTGTTTAATTAGTTTAATTGATGCTACAAGAGGTACTGGTTGCAATGCAAACATTCAGAAGACTTACTGAAGACTCACTTTACAAAGTATACAGCTAAAAGAATAGCAGCAATGTATTTTTCCTAAAATATTACTAATAGTTTGTGCTTGAATATTATCCATCTTCTTACCGATACTTCCCAGATACTCATAACGGGATTTCACATACAATTCCAGTTTTGGCAATTCCTGGTGGAAAGTGTCAGC
Organism: Lerista edwardsae; assembly: GCA_029204185.1. Taxonomy (NCBI): domain Eukaryota; kingdom Metazoa; phylum Chordata; class Lepidosauria; order Squamata; family Scincidae; genus Lerista; species Lerista edwardsae. The sequence goes on along the minus strand of JAJKFI010000110.1, from coordinate 2,456,112 downwards.
AGAGTTCTCCTGAAGCTGTGCAGAAGAGTCCCGTCTGCCGAAACCTCTCAGAAATGCACTGAAATTCAATGTTCTCCCACTTCGCTACGCAAAGACTACATATTAATCAGTAAAGC
>JAJKFI010000110.1:2427518-2455986 GCA_029204185.1 Lerista edwardsae | reverse complement strand
AAAGCCATGACTCTTCTGAGTACACTTTCCGGAATGTTTTCTTTACTAGGTTAAAAGTAATTTCCCTAAAGCCCGAGGACAGAAGCTCAATGCAGTACAGTGCCCAGCTGCTGACCACGTACACCCAGTATGCACAGCCACCAAGAGCCAGCATTCTACACCAGAGACAGAGAAACAATCTTTACCATCTGATTTCCCTCTCACAATACAAACAACTGCACAATACAAAGCTGCACAATACAAACAACTTGCTTTCATGTTCATTTTGTTCAGGCAATGTGAGGATTCTACAAAAAAACTTGCCAAGGCTTTCCCGGTGAGACGACATAGGGCCAACCTTAAAAGCCATAAAAGACAGCTAGCCAACATTACTGAGCTTGTCCTGCAACACACAATCTCAGGAAAGTGTGCAGCATGTTCCAGGTTACACATACTGTTCACACACATGGTATAGACTTGCCATTACCCCATGTGAACACACTGCAATTCTCTGCAACACACTGCAATTCTTTTGCATTATGAGCCCACACCAAATGGGTTTTCTGAAGGTAGAAAGTTTGCAGCCCCTTGATAGACCGTAGTTAATACTATTTTGTCCCATTCATCTTTTTAGATGGGAACATCACTATTCGCAAAAACAACATCAGCCTCACAATAGCCTACATATAAGCAAACCTAACACCACACACATCCAAAAAGCCATATAAAAGCAAAATCCTCCTCCTCCTCCTCCAAGGAAATGCATTTCTCTAGCTGACCTGTAGTTGGTAATCCAACAATCCTGCTATTTTCTGTGATCCTGGTATTCTACAAGCACGCAGCTGAGACTGAGTCAGGTTACAGTAAATGAAGTACAAATTAATATGTAGAATGCAAGATAAATCTTACGGGAGATGCAAACAGAAATTGTACCTGAACAAAATGAAACCCAGTGACTCAACTGCTGCCCGTCTCACATCATCATTGACGTCGCTCACCTATTAAGAGGAAAAACCAAGACATTAAAGTCAAGATTAACCGCTGAAGACACGGAAATCTAACATTCAAAATTTATGCAATTTGTGCAATTTTTTTCAGAGGTGGAAACATGGCTTTATAACCAGGGCTGCCACTGGAAGCAAGGGTGGTGGCAATGAGGAGTTCCATTCATATCACACCACAAACAGAACCCATTTTCTAGTCAGGCTCTTTATGTAAAATAGAACAGTGCGGCTGCAAGTCAATAAGAACATAAGAGAAGCCTGCAGGATCAGACCAAAGGCTGATCAGCTTCCTATATCTCACAGTGGCCCACCAGATTCCTCTGGGAGCACACAGACAAGATACCTGTATCCTGTTGCCACTCCCTTGCACCTGGCATTCAGGGTGCAATCCTAACTTGGAGTTAGGCCAGCACAGTAAGGCCAGGAAAGTTTGGCTGGCACAAAGGACACCGTAAAGCGAGTATGGAGCATTCTCGGAGTCAGGGAGGATGGCTCACATTTGTGTGCTGGCCTCTCTGACCCAGAGAGCGGCCCAAACATACTTTACGGGCTCCCTTGTGCCAGCCAAACTTTGCTGGCTTAAATGAGCAGGCCTAACTCCAGGTTAGGATTGCACTCTCAGTGATGGTTTACCTGTAAAACCTAGAGGTTGCATACAGTCATCCTGGATTGTAACTAGTCATGGACGTTTACTCCATTAACCTCTCCAATCCCCTTTTAAAGTCAACTAGGCCATTTAGGCCAGGTGCCATCACAACATCAGAAGGCCTCTTAGAGGCCAGAATTGCCTTTCTGAGATCTCCAGAAGGTATATAAGTACCTGTTGCTTGATTGATGATGTATGCAGCCTTCCCACACCTCAGAAGGTCTCTAGCTTGACATACACACATCCCCAAGCAGGGTAGCTCAGGCCCTGTACTCCCCCGGCCCCCTTAGCTATGTTTGTGACTGAAGAAATGAAAAACAAAAGCAATCAATTGATTGATCAGTGCAAACCATGTCTGGCATGCCAACACCTGCACTGACTTGCCCAACAATGATCCACACGTGAACTGTGCCACGATCCCATTATCTACAGTACTCACAGCAACATGCAAAAGGCGTCTGATTGCCTTGTTGTTTCCTGAGCCACAGTAAGCCATTGCAACAGTGTACATTCCTGAACGGCGAAGAATTGGGTCCTGAAAAAGACAATGGGCCAACATTTAGATCATAGCTTAGTTAAAAACCAAGTCAGAGGATTCGGTTACTGATACGACTTACCACCTAGGCTGAGATCAATTTCCAAGCTGGAAAAAAATTCATTTACCAAATTTCACCAAAACCTCTAAGTGCAACTTGTAAGAAAATTCTGAAAAATAAGTGTGGCTGTGCCAAAGTGCCCTCCCCCCGGCAGATCTTGGGGTACAGGCAGTTTTATATAGGGAAGGCAGCCCTTCAGGTACCCCACTCCCAAGCCATTTAGGGTTTTAGAGGTCACAACCTGCACCTTGAATTTTATCTGCAAACAAACTATCAACCAATAAAGCTGAAACAGCAGCGACACAACATAGATATAGTATCTTTCTCACACTCACACACCCATTAATCGTAAAGTTCAGAGACAAGTATCAGCACACAGAACACTCTATTTACAGTTAGTTAATTAACTCTAGTACTGAGCAAGAACACTGGTTTCAAATCACTTTTGAATTTTAACCCTGCAAACTAGAAACAAACTGTGGTTTGATATTTTGATTTGTAGTAATCACTAAGACCAGCTTCACAGTTTGGCTGCCCACAGGAAAAGAGGTTTAACAAACTGAGATGTACTGAATTAAAGTGCAAGAGGAAGGAGGAACATGTGGTGGTGTTGGTGGTGGGGAAATGGCTTCTTTCAAGTATGACTAAACCAGGTCACTCCCAGCACTAATATGACTTCACAGCTTTTGTACAGTCCAAAAGTTCAGTAAGATGTGCTTCAGGTGTATTACCTTTATTTAATCCTTATATCACTCTAGTAAACTATTTTATCTCCACACTACAGCTGAGACTGTGATGGAGCAACTTGCCCAGGTCCACCTAGCCAGTTCGGGCACAGGCAACATTTGAATCTGGATAACCTGCAAAACAGCCTGCAAGTCGTGCATTGTACTCGACTTACAATATAGGGATAGTAACAAGACAGGCAGCACAATTCTACACTGAAGCCAGGGTGACGCATTTCCCAGGAAGAACTACACTTACCTTATCTCTGCAGAGACTCTCTATGAGGGCATCTGCCTCCTCCATCCTCCCATACATCACCAAAGCAATGCCAACCGCCAGGCCCCGCAATATCTTCTCATGCTGGGTTTCTTGGGCATAGCCCACCATGTCCTCAATCGCCTGAGCATTTTTGGATCCCAGCATTACCAGCCCCAGAGCCAGGCCAGCTGCCTCACCTGGAAGCCACAAAAGAAAAATCAACAAGAGACAGGACACCCAGACCCCACTTGTCACTGTTCCTGCCTCCCACGCATGCAGCCACTGGGGGATCGGGGTGGAATGCAACCAGCATCCAAAATTATGAATCATCCAAAATCATGAAGCAACACAACAGGCCGGTGGTTCTTCAGCTGAAGCTGTCTGGGGCAGAGAGGGATTGGGGGTCATTGAGACCAGCCCCTAAGAAGGGCGAGCAGGAGCAGGGCAGAGGAGGGACAAGAGGACAGACAAGGAAAGATCCAAGCAGGAGAAAGCAGAGCAAAGGAGATCCACAAAGACCAGAGAGAGGTGGCTCAAGAGCAAGGAGAAGAACTGGGGAGGGGGTTCAGAAGGGGAAATAGCTATGAGTAGTACAGACAGGGTCACAAACAAAGGAAAGGGTCTTGAGAAGCTGTCAGCAGCATCCTCTTCCCCGAAGGGATTTGACCCCAACCCATCCCCTGGAGTGGAGGGCACCCAGGAACCAGGAAGAAGAGTGGCAGGTGCCCCCAGCATCAGCCGGAGGACCCACAGCAGACCCCAAATTCCCAGTTGCAGGACCCTGCCACAAGGGCTCTAGGGCTCCTCCTTCAACACCAGCTAGGCTAGGCCCTGTGACACCCTTGTCAAGTTTGGGCAACAAGTATCTACCTAAACCCCACACAGGAGAAGGGCCAGGGTAAAGGAAACCTGAGAGTTCAAAAAAAAAAAAATCCCACACAGTACAAGTAACCACACTTCCTAATTTCAGCAGCATCTGCCTATTTGTTTAACTTCAGCCGTAACAGACTGAATTCGCCTCCAGAGGAACCTGCGTTTTATATACCGTACAATGTTTTTGCCTGTCTATATGAGATGAATTACCCATTCGAGGGAGGATGAGGACGCTGCCACAGAGACAAAAGGTCCACACTGCAACTGCAGGAATGGTTGCTATAATCTAATGTTTTTGAATGCACTCACTATAAAATTGCTTCTAAATCCAAGGGAGAAAGCCATACCTTGTTACCCCGTCCTCCTAGCTAATTCCACAGTGGGCTGCAACGACCCCAACCTACCTGCCTCCCAATCTCTCTTCACTGTGCAAATTCTCACTGAAGCAGTCAACCTGGGTCTGGGCTAGACCAGTTCAGTGGAGCATCAAAGAACTTTTAACGCTCCTCCATTTAAAAACAAAATCCTGCAACAGAAACAAGGATGTCAGGAAGAAGGGTTCTCCCAGACATGCTAGTTTTTTTATGCAGAGGAATAATTTTCTAATTGGGCACCAATGTCCTCACCTGTACTCTGAAATACACAGCCCAGTTGCAATTGTATAGCCTCAGGGAGAATGAGGCCATATGCCCTCACACCCTTGCAACCGTAGAAGCAGCAACTCACCTGTCACTGCATCATCCTGGTATAAGTTTGTTTTCAGAAGGTCATAGACATCCTGCCGTGCAGTTCCCATGGCGGCCAAACCGAGGCCCAGACTACCCCCATGTCGGACAATCTACAAAAAATTCAAGAAAACTATTTGCATTCCCCCAAAATTCCTGTACAGGTGACCTTGACCGAACAATCAAGGGTAAAACAGACAACCTATCCAAAGCCCACTCCTGCATTTTACATAGCTTCTCTTATTCCACAATGCAAGCATTTTTCTAGTGTTATACATAGGTATAATTACATTTTCATTCACTCTTATTTTGCTGTGATATATTTAAGAAATTTATACCCCACCTTCCCATAATTAAAGTGGCAATAAAAATATAGAACATACCACAATAATAAATTACATATTTTAAAAACTTAGCAGGGAATTTTAGCAGTTGAAAAAGCTCAACTTTTATTCTACATAAATGGGGAACCAAGTTTATTTTGCCTTGTGCAAAGAAAACCCCCAAAACCATCCTGCTTCACTTGAACACCAACTTCCACCCCTGGCATGAGAAGGTACATACATCATTGCTGGCATTCTTGAGCTGGTTCAACAAGTAGTCTATGATATCACCACCATGATTGGCATGGATGAGTCCCAGTGCGTACAGCCCCCCGCCTTCCTGGTAGGCTGACCCAGGAGAGGTGTCTTTGGGCAGGTACGTTGCCATTAACTGAAGAGCTTCCTTCTCGTGACCCTGGAAATTCATCGTAACAAGAACATGTGAAGAACTGGGTGGAGAGCCATCTAGTTTAGCAACCTGCTTTCCTTAGGAGAAGCACACAAGAATGGCATGAAGGCAATAGACCTCCCCTGTTGGCATCCCAGCAACTGGTACTCAGCAGCATATTGATTCTGGACCTGGAAATGCCCCAACATCATCACAAAACACAACACATTTCCTATGTACAATTCCATGTGTATATCTTGAGACCAGGCCCAGGATTGGGGCCAGCAGCTGAAAGCCCCTATGCCCTTTTAAACCTTTATGATTATAAAAAAGAAATGCCGTGTTTGACCTCTGTTGATCAAAATATGACTGCCTCCAAATAAAGCAGATTAAACAAACAGACGCTCCACAGACAGTAGTATATTTGAACACATAAGGACAAAAGCCACATCTCTCTAAAAGCTGATCCAGAATCTGCAGTGTGGTCAGAAGGGTCTTGATATATTCCCAGAGGAACAGCCTACACCTCATCCAGATAACTTTCTCAATACTTCAACATTAACTGCTACATGCCAAGCAACAGTAAACTTGGTCTTACCTTATGTATCACACCGAGACTGGCTGTAGCAGTAAACTTTGCCCAATTTGTTGCTCGGGCAAGCCATTCCAAATTATCTCTGCAAAGAGAAACATCAGGAATTGACTCAAGTCTTATAGCTGTTCACACCACAGAAATAAAGAATGCTTTGATGGCAACACCCATCAAGGACAGTGCGCCTTGCTTTGGCTTGCTTTGCGCCTTGCTTTGGCTCTAAATTGGCTCGACTCAATGCAAGCAACATCTTCCAACCAGGAACGTTCCTATTCCAAGCTGGTCTCAGACTTAGGCAGTTCAAGCTGCGTACGACTTATCCCAAGCTGCTTACTTTCAAAAGATACGCTCTGTCTTCATGTGGCAGAATGTATTTCAGAGTGTAAATGCTTTCCTGCCATAACGCAGGAGCTAAAACTCCCATCATCATCACCACAAAAGCTCTGTGAAACAGCTTGGTAAAAGAGTGAAATTTCCCTCAGGGCAAGAGATGCTTTATGATCATGCTCGTATCTAACCTCAGCTGTCCCACAAGTCAAACTCAACACGTGTAGGCGTTTGAACAGCAAAAGGGGCAGGAATACAACATGCCATCAGGGAAGTGAACTAAGCAAAGGTTCTCATCCCTAAGATTCCCAGACTCTTTTGCAGACATTTGAATATTTTCAAATGTACTGCCACAACTATATGGAATGAAAATGTTTTCTTAAAAATCAAATGTGTCAGAAGTATCAATTTTTTCTGTGTGCAATTGCGTATAAACTGCTCTGTACACTGAATAAAAACACATAAAATAAAATGACACAGGTGGCCACAACATACTCTCACAAGCCGGCTCTGCAGATCAGTATATATTAATGCAGCAAGCTCACATCCCATTCTTACTCCACCCAGCCCACTAACACCTATTCCCAACAGCAGAAGCTCTCCAGTAGAGGGTCAGCCTCGCCCTGACAAGGGAGTCAAGTGGCAATATCAAGGACTGCAGAATCTTTCACCTGGAAGACAGATGCTCTGCCAGCTCTGTGGTCACTTATGGAAAGGAATGGCTTAAGGCTGCGCGCCATCAGCCAAACTCTCATCGGGATTAGTTTACAACTCATCAGCTTTAAGCTCTAACATCTGAATGCTTGCAGGCAGCTAATTCTCCCCTACTGAAAGTTTTTACCTAAGGAACTGGTCGCTGGTTGTTCCACAGTGCATAAACGAGTTTGCTATAACCGTTGCTGTGTGACAGACAGAATTCCGCACTGCATCCTGGAGAGGCAAATTAGCAGTGAGTCAACAAAAAGCAGAGGGAATCTCATTTGCAAGTCAGAAAATCTCATTTGCAGCAATGCATTCCAGGCTAGGCACCAGAGGTTTACATGGATCTTGTCATTATCTGAGAAACCCAAGTGCAAAATACTCTTGGGCACATAGAACAAGTTGCTTACAAAAGGGGGCTGCAGAATATTTTTCTGGCAAGTTTCAAAGCAAAGACTCCCCTGGTATCTTGCAGGGATGCTTCAGGTGTCCAGACAAATAGAGGCAGACCACGCAACTATCTGAGAATCCACTGGAACCCCTTCCAGCAAAATGACAGAATTCTAAGATCACATTTGAAAAGAAGTTGCTTTGCAATAACCTGGATTTGTCCCTGTCCTGCACAGTGTTAAGGAACTGAAATACAAATGATAGGGATCAGCAATGGAGGGCTCTGAGCCCAAGATTTATTTCAAAGGTTTAAATCTCACATTTTCTCCCACTAGAGGACTCAAAGTGGCTTATAATAAAAAAAACACAATTGTACCTGTACAAATATAACTTTTTTAAAAAAGCCAGTAGCAGCGGCAGCATACTTTAGCCAAAGCAAACGAATCAAGCCAGAAGAGGCAGCAATAAGATAATTTGAGAGTCATATTAGACTAGAATTAGACTAATTAACAGAAGCCTCTGGCGAAAAGACAGCAGAGAGCAAGCCAAGGGCACGTTGGTTAAGTGGCAAGGCATGTTAGAGAGCAAGGGCCACTGCCAAGAAGGTTTACCCAAGAGGCACCAGCCCCCTAGCCTCAGAAGGCCACACCCAGGAACAAACTGGCAGCCAAAACAGTGAGAACAAAGAGTTGAAATGTGATCCTAATGTCTTGCCCTAGTTAAAACGCAGGCAAGTGCATTTTGTGCCATTTTGTGCAGCTTCCGAACGTCCCCATGCAAGGACAGCCCCACGCAGAGTATGCGGCATAAATCCAAACAAGGGGCAGTAATTCAATAACCCAGAAACAAGCACAGCCGGCTCACTAGCTGAAGATGGGCAAAAGCATTCCAGATCATGGCCATTAACTGCGCAACAAGGAGCAAGGCTGGGTCCAGAACTAACTCCAAACCCTGAGCCTCCTCCCTTCAAGAGGAATGCACCCAGCCAGAATAGCTGAATCACCGTTGCCGAGTCAGCAGGAGAACCCCAGTGTGGTCTGGATTTAATTTCCATTTGCTGACCCCTATTCAGCCCTTCACTGACAGCAAACAGGGTTTCACAACTTCCACACTTTTCTCAACCGATGACCCATACATACATATGTGTGCGTGAGAGAGAGAGGGGGTGGGTGGGTGGGTATCATCTGCTTATTGATGAGAGTCAATGACACCCCCCCTGAATGATCACTCAACACTTTCATGTACATGTTGAAAAGCAGAGGAACAAGGTGGAACCCCGTGGACATCATGGCACCAAGAAGAAATTCCCCAGCATCAACCACTGGGCATACCCACCAGGAAGGGTCAGAACCAAAGCAAAAAAAGTGCCCGTCAACCCATCCCAGCAAGGCAATCCAGGAGGGTACCATGGACAATGCCATCTGTCACCACGAACAGCAGCACCAAATACATCCTAACAATTCTCCAACAAGTAGGTGAAAAAGTATCATGCCTGCCTTACCTTTGTGTTTTTTAGAATCATAAGGTCTGTGTTGTTGTTTCGTATTAAGAATTGTAGGTGTAACTCAATGGCCATTTCACCACTTAAAATTTTAATCATTTTCGGGATCTGTTCTTTTGACTCCAGGTTCTTCAAACAAAACATATGCAGAGGAACAAAAAGCACACGCACACACACAAAGGTTAGAGATCAAACCCCTTGCAATCTTGCTTCTGCGCAGAGGTCTTCACCTTTCTAGCTGCTCTCATGTCTTATGGACACACGTTCATACAACACGTGTCTCACAACAAAAGGTTCAGTTCACATGGCTGACCCAAAGAGATCCTTCAGGTAACGGATGCAACTAGCAATTCTGATAACTGCTAGTTGTCACAGAGAGCCTCTTCCAGCACCACTGTCTACCGACCGCCTTCCTATAATGAGTAGCAACAGAAGGAAGTTAACAAGGCAGGCAGTGGCAGCGAGAGCAAGTGCTGAAAGGACTCTCTTCTTGGAGGGCTTGTAACAGCCACCAGCCACGATGGGCATCCAGATGGTTCTCACCACACGGAGGCTGCATTTAGGATTTTTATCTGAACTATCAAGTTCTCTTAAGACTTCTGATGAGCTGCAATGTGGGCAGTGGACACAAGAAGAGCTGAGTTTTTTTAATAAAAGCGCAAGCGCCCTCTTTACATTTTGACTGGACAAGTTTCCCATTCTGTTTTACCACAACCAGCCCCCAGAAAACCAGCTTGGCTCCCTTCCCAACAGCAGGGAAACAGTATCTTCGTTGCATTCCACCCAGGAGATTAAAAGCACAGCCAGGAGGATTATCCCTTAAACTAATCCCCTAAATTCTCTTTTCAGTTGGCATTCCAGGTTAGTGGGTGGGAGCGATGACATTCAGGAATGCTCTGGGCTTCAGGGATACATTCTGCACGCTTTCATCAGGGCAAGGCTAATCTGTCATCAGGGTGATTACTCAGGACACTCTTCCTTTAAGTGCACTGCTCAAACAGCTCTAGCACTGCACGGAAGAGCCACCTCTTCATCAGAGTTTTGCTTCAAAGCCCCCATTTGCACCAGGGAGAAGATTGTTTATTTTCTTGCAAGTGTGTCCCTCTCAAAAAGCCTTCAATTGATGTTCTGGGCACATCTGACTAGCCTAAGAAGAAAGATTTAATCAATAATAGTCAAGTGTTCTGAAAGCGATAACTTTAACAGAACAAAAGGTTTGAAACTTATGCCAATTAACATGTGAGGATGGGCTGAAACTCTGGAACAGAACATCTTACTTGCAGGCAGACTGTCTCAAGTCTTTCTTCAGGCTAGTAAGACCTTCACCCAAACCTTAGAGAACTGCTGCCACTTAGTGCCAACACTACTGAGCTAGACAGAAACTGAGTCAGGAGAAGGCACCTTCATGTAGGTTCATATTTATTCAAATGTAAATGAGCTGTTATTGTGAAACAATGAAATGTTCCAGAGAACATGTAAACTCAGCTGTTTGAAAGTGGACTTTCTCTGCTTCCTGCAGCAAGCACAACTTGAGTCACAGCAGTCCTACACTGATGCCTGCAGTTCTAGCAGGTGGCTAGTATGCTGCTTAGCTTGGTCAAGTACTGCAGAGCCCTAGCCTTGCCTAGGGTAAGGGGACCCAATTCCTACCCTTACTAACCCAATAAAGAAGGGAAACATCCATCTACATCTACATGCTGGCATTCTTGGCTTCATGGAATATTTGACCACAACCAAATGAGAGGCTGTCACTTGACAGTATTTGAAGAGCATGCCAACTGTGGCAATGGGTCCACTGAATTATATGGGACCATCTATGCTGGAGCACTGCGAAAACCAAGCAAGTGTAGACATGATCACTGCCTGGGTGGAAATAACTAGAGAGCTCCAGATAGTTTCTGAGTTTTCTAGGAGCAGCAGCAGGATATAGGATAAACAATACTAAAGAACTACTTATGCTAAGAAGGATGCTAAGGCTAAATAAGAACCATTTGGTAATTCATTCTAAGCCTCCCACGTAGCTATAAAGTGTAACAAATATTTTCAGCTGCAGGCAATGGCTAAATAAGGCATTATTTTGTTTCCTGCCTTAATGGGCAAAACATATAAGCCACATTAAATGTCAATAAAACAGCAATAAACCTTTATATCTCCATCACAAGCCAGCCCTGACCTTCTCTTGCACACATTATTAGCAAACCATTCTGTTCCAAAGGAATACGAAATTAGCAACTCTCATCCGATCCCTCAGCAAAGACTGCTGTTAGCCAAGAATGACCTGTTCCACAGGTTCCAAAGACTATAAAATCACTGCAGAACATGGTCAGGCTGATCTGGGATTATACCTGGGATGACATACTTTAGGGAAGAGAATGCACATGGTGCATCAAAGAGTTTCATGTCACAACATGCAATTTCATGTTGAGGGGAAATTGTTTATGCAACAGAGTCCTCCCCCCCCCCAAATACAAATAAGGTGGTTTTACACAGTAACACTCACAGTTTGACCAGACTTCACTGTAGTGGCTGGACTACTTGCCTTTTCTTCTGTCTCCATGGTATCACTGAAAAACAGACAAGGCCTGTGTCAGAACTGTACTGATCAAGGCCTGAGCAGCAATCAGGAGATGAATGGGAAGCTCATAGCCCCTAACCTTCCTACATGTCTCAGCACCTCTTAAAAGAAAAAGGCACTTTCATGTGACATGGTTTAGCAATGGTGGGGGGGGGGCTGCTGATGCAGTGAGCAGAAACAAGGAGTGAAACGTTTCCTGAACTGTGCCTTTGAAACTCTTCAGGCCACAGCTGTGGGGTTGCATATCTGAATGCCCCCACGCTGGATGAAACATACACACAAGAAGCCGATCTTGCACACAGAAACGTCAAGATATCAGGAAAATATCTGAACTGAAAAACCCGATTACTTCTTTTACACAAACAGGGAGCCCTGCAAAGGGCTCTGTGGGGCTCCCTACAACCTCCCCAGAGGCTGGCACTTGCTGCAGTTAAGTTCAAAAACCCTGATTGCCCCGGTTGTGGCATGTACTGGGGACTGCATTGCTGCCTTCCCCTTCAGGGGCCAAAGGCAGGGCTTTCCCAGGCTGGGGCGTCACAAGGCTGGTTTTCTACAAGTGGGATATTTCTGTGGGCTTTCCCCCCTTTAAATAGGTAAGCGTTCAAACAGGCTCCACGCCCACATGGTGACATAGTTCCATCACTCAATTCTACTGATCAGACATCAACAATCCCACTTGCCAACTCACCTTAGGCAAGTGCCTTTGAACCCTGGTGAGAAGGGTTTATAGCAGAGATTTCTCCAGTTGCTCATCCTATTGTGACTGCTTGAGAAAACAGGAAAGCAGAGTGGGCATCCCCCACCCCACTAACCTTAAAGCTTCCCACAATTGAGGCAAACCCCTGCCTCTCCCTCTAGCCAGACTGGAGAGCACCGGGCCTTTCCTCATTTGCAGAACATTTTAGAGCAGTGGTATGCAAACGTTTTAGACCGGGACCCACTTTTTAGAATGGCACTTGTGTCGGGACCCACCGGAAGTGATGTCATTAACCTGGAAGTGAAGTTGTGGCTGGAAGTGCTGTCATTGTAACATAGTAAAATGACACTCCTGAAATGCAAATTGGCATTCTTGGACTGCAGCAATTGTACAATCGTGAAACATCCTTGACAGAAAGCAAGATGAGGACAAAATATGATGTAAATAATAAACTGAACTAAACACTGAATTAAAAACAAAAGTAAAACAACTCACTTGAAAATTCAAACTGTTAACACTCACAAAAGGAATATAAGCAAGAGTCAGGCCTGCAGTTTCCAAGATGGCTGCTCCCAGCTTTCTGTGACCCACCTGACATAAGGTCACAACCCACCAAGTGGGTCCTGACCCAGAGTGTTATTCACACTGTTTTAGAGGATGACAGACAATAGGGAAAATGCTTGCTCATTTCCTGCTTGATACAGGACTTTTCCAACAGAGTTGGAAGATTTCTGTTTTCTCTGCTCGTACTGCAGCACAAAGTAGAGAAACGGTTTGCCACTTCTGCACGTTCAAAAGGAAGGAAGGGTAGTGGTGAGGACAGACATGGGCTTGGCTAGTTGGCTTGGGCTTGGCTAGATTGTTCAGACTGGACTGGCCCTTTGAGGAGGGACATCAAGGACAAGCTGACAAAAGACAATTTTTGGTAACTAACTATCATGAACTGAAAGGAAGACTATGTGAAGAGTAGATGTGCTCATTAAAGAGAAATGAACTATCCCCAAGTAGCAGACAATACAATCTCAGGAAGACTTTCTTGGGACAGAGAAGCTGCCTTACCCCTCTTTCTCTGACCCAGGGACAGTCCCTGTGTTCGTTGATCCAGGAACAGAAGCAATAGGGGTCCCAACAGTGCAGAGGTTCTGAATCACAGAGGAAAGAAACTGCTGGCTGGCACTTTCATACAAGTCGAAACAAATCTGATAAGCCATGAGGAGGTTGTCCTCTTTCACCAGCTTCTCCAGGATGTCACTCACAGCCTGTGGGTCATCCAAGAAAATGAGGCACTACAGGAGGAAGCGAAAAAGAGAAATAGCAAATGAATCAGAAAGAATGAACTTAATGATGACCCTTAATCTACCTGATTATTGCTCATTCCAATGGCTCCCACATATGTATAGGAAAGGAATCTTGCACATACAGATTCAGTGAGATTTCATGTCTTACGTGGCCCTCTGGGTGGCCGAGGTTTTCAGCAATCTTCCATCCAGCAGAACTACAGACCCATAAGCCTCAGCAAAGGTGCTGCTTCATGTGCCTGCAGACCATGCCCATGACAGCAGCACCTTAAGCCTCATCAACCAACCATGCCCATGCTTTTCCTCAGAGCCACGTGCCTGGTATTTCTTTGCCCATTGCTACCTTCACAACCACCCTATGAAATAGCTAGACTAAGAAGATCCTCAGCTGCCTCAGGATCACCCCGTGATGTCATGTCATGGCCAAGCAGAACTTGCAACACTATTTCCCAGGTCCGAGCTCAAAATTCTGCCCACACCACCACACTGGTTATTCTTAATCTCACGCACATGACACACACAAAAGTAGATCTGCCAAAGCAGCCATCTCAAACGTGAGGTGTGGTCACAAAGCACCCAGCGCTATACTCTGATCAGGGCTTTAAGCGTCTGCTCTTGGTTCTTCTTGAAATACAGGTTGGGAAGAAGAGCCATATGAAAGAACTGCACTTTTTATGGAGACAGACACAGCCCTATCCTAACTAAACACCACACCGCCTCTACGGAACTATCAAGAATGTAGGCATGGGGGTATTGTCGCTCCAGCAGAAGGGCTCAGAATATGAATGACAAATACTAATAATTCCGGTTGCTACATTAGGCGATTTAAATCTTCAGGGTCCAGGACAGGGACTCTAAGGGTGCAATCTAGACTCCTGTTTAGGTCGGCGCATGTTACATGCACCGGCCTGGGTGCTGAAAACATGCCGTAAGGCACATCTGTGCCACTCCAGAGCAGGCTGCCTGTTCTGTTGCAATATAGGATTGGGCTGTAAGTTAACAATGGAAACAAACTGGCATTCTACAGGTGCAGTTCTGCAACAAGGAGCTCCTTTCTCACATCACCAACTACTACTGCAAGAGAGGGGAAGCCATCTGAAGGGGAAGCCTTTGTCTGCAGGGCACCAAACAAGCAACTGCCACATGGCAGAGGTTGGACAATGAAGCCATTCCTCATGCAGTCCAAGCCTAGCTGGAGAGGTGAACCACATATACAGGTGAACCACATTGTCTACTGGATCATCAGTGTTTGATTCCAATGCTATAAGAGAAAGTCTGTTGGGGTGGACAGGAGCAAGAGCCAGGACTTCCAGATCTTGACTGGGCCACCCCACTCACCACTGCCAGGCTTTGGCCACATAATTCCAAGCACACATCCCTTTCCTGCTACTACAGGTTTAATTGGCATGTGATTTGCAGGTTACGGGGACACCACAAAATCCCATTTTACCTGGCACACATTGATAAAGTCAGGTTTTTCCAGGTTCATGTAGATTTTAACCAGAACTCTCAGGACCTGGTTGCGGAATTGCTTATTCTGCATCAGAGACATACAGAGCTTTAAGCTGTAGGCCAGCATTCCAGGAACATCATTCTGCAAAGAAATTTTCAAAATGTTAAAACTGAATAGGCTCCCCTATGAACACAAAATGGGGCCATTCACAGACAAGATCATGCTTTCTACATACTTGAGACACTCCCTAGGTACACAGAAGTAGGTAAGTTTGCAAATTTTTTAAAAGGGCACCCCCACTCCCCCAAAACACAGTCTGATGCAGACTTGGTGCACTCCCCACTAAAAGTAATGTAATGCTTGGGAAACATAACAGCAGAAGTGGGGAGAGGCAATTGGCTCGCTTGAGTCTGTGGGCATTACGGTTGAGGAAATGAACACTGCGTTACAGGTCCCTCTTGTTTTTCAAATGTTCATTTACTGAGTTCCCAGAGAAATACAAAGGGCACAAATGTGACAAACTGGAAACAGACGTAAGGCAAACAAAACAAACCCCAAACTAATAATCTCTGAAAGGAAAATACTTCCCAGGCTGTGATAAGCTGGCTCTTTTTAATATACAGTAAATCCTCTACATATGCACCAGTTCCATTCCAGAGGTGTGTACGGAACATACAGAGGTTAAAATAGGCAGCTCTTGCCAGTCTGGTGCTATCACAACAGCGCAAAAGCACCTCCAAGGACGTACAGTGCCTGCGCAACAGTGCTAATGCAGCCATCCATAATTCAGACATCTGTAACATAGGGAGCCATGTACGGTTTTAACATTAGGATTTTGATGTCTATGTTTTATGAAATACATTTTCAAATACAGGTAGATTATCCCTTATGTCCACATCCGAAATCCAGACTATTCAGAAATGCAGACATTTTTGTCCAAGACTTTTTTTTAAACTTTTTGTAGTGTGAACACTAGAAGGTCTTATGTTCATTGTCACATACAGGCTGTAAATTCTATTCCCTGCTCTGTGGGATGTGCCATTGTTGCAAAATATCAAAGAGGCCAGCAGACACCCAAATGGGTAACAGTGAAAACAGCAAGAGAAAGCATTTGATTATATTTATGCTATTGTTCTGAAAACCAGACAAATCCTAAATCCAGACACCTTCCCATCCCAAGCAGTCTGAATAAGGGATACTCAACCCGTACATCATTTAATATTTTCTTAATTTGTACCATACCAATCATTTGTCTCAAAAAGAAAAGAATACCAATTTAAAAAACAAAATACGCATGTGATCCAAACTGCTTGGATTTGTAGCTCAGTCTGTCCTAAAGACAGAGGGTGATTAATGTTTTGAGAGCTTCTGCAGCATATCAGCTAAGGTTATGAGTCAGGAAGTCTGCCATTCAAATGTCACTTGTCTAGTTCTGAATCCAGCGGCAGCTCTTGGTCCTTACCTTCAAACCTGCCATGGCCTTGCCCCTCCCAAGCTGTCAGATTTCATATCCCACAACACTCTGGTTTGAGACTTTCACTCCTCCAGCTCCATCACCTTAAATGTTAAAAGGTCTCAAATAACTCCAACTTCTTCTCTTTTGCTGTCCCTTTTGCTTGGAACTGCCTCCAAAACACCTGTGTGATGCTTTGTGCCCTCATATTCCTTCTTAAAACACACCTTTCTAAGATGACTTTGGCATAATACCTTAGTTCACTTTTCTTATTTAACTGAGACAATAACATATTCCTCCACTGTCTGCATTTCTGTCCCTTCTGTCAAGATTGTAAGCCCCTTAGGGCAATGCTCTGTCTTCCCTATCTGTCTACTGCACCATGTACACAGACAGTACCATATTAACAATAATGGCAGTCCCTCTCAAATTCAGTCCACCCAGTCTGAGATACAGGAACAATAGTACAGGGACAGCCTCCACTTTCATGATCAGGATAACCAAAACAAGATACACTTGATTACACTTTAAAAGTGCTATATTATCATGGCATGTTTTCTCATTTATTTCAATAACCCTAGTATTATCTATAACCTGAAAGCAACTATTATGCCCATTTTACAGCTCTGGAAGCACACTGACTTCTTCATCGGCAGATTATTTTGTTTTTGAATTGGATTTACTGGAATAAGGGCCCAAATTTCAGGTCCAATGTTCTATCTGCAAGATTACAGCAGCCTTACTCCTGATCCACAGGAGTAACTTAGAGATACGCAAGAGAGCCAAGAGCACACCAGCCAACAATTGCTGAGCTCCAACCACTCCTCCATGTCCCACAACTGAAGCTGATGTTTCAAGAGTATTGTGCCTCCTCAGCTGTAAGAATGCAATAGGAGCTTTAGTTATGCCACTGTTTCCTTGCCAGTAGGAAAGTGGCTCCTCCAAATCAGGGTCTTTGTTTTTTTTAAGCAATGAGGGTTTTTTTAAAAAGCAGATTGTCCTAAACATTCTAGAGCGAAAGTTAGCCATACAAACTGAGAAGCAGGCACCATGATTTGCTGTGTTGCAACCTGAAGACGTTTCCAGGGGAAAAAGGAAGAGGGTGTTTGACACCATGTTCTCTGTTACAACGTACCGATTCTAAAATGGTTTTCTCAAAGATATCCAGTCTGCGTGTCTCCAAGGCAATCCCAATGGCTTGTTTATACTTGTGATCGTCTAAACAGCGCTGGAACATCTTGTTCACAATCCCTTCCAGCCGCGGATCAACGGCCTTCTTTGCTCCCTCGGGCAGCTCAGAATTTTCCACACACTGCTTAGTGTAGTGGTCAATGCACTTGGCTGGAAAAAGAAACGTACACACAGACTCCTTAAGCTTCCCCAAGACTCACAGCATCAACCTGTCAATATACCCTCTATGTTGAACAATAGTAAATTGTTCCACATTGGCTATGTTTAAGCAACTTCATTTTATAATTCCAAATTCAAGCTTACCTTATAAAAACATTAGCATCTTAAAATCAGTAATTTAACAGATTCAAACAATGTTTGGTCTTACTTGAACATAAGAAAAAGCTAAATACACAACCACAAAATTATAAACACTGATAAGCATCCATGTTTTCCTCATATGCGAGATTCTGCCTGAGGTTTTGGTCCCTGACACAAAGTTTGAATTCCTGGCAATCTCAGTCTTCATTAAAGAAGCCAAGTTGTTAGCCCTCAAAAGGATGCATCTGCAAAAAGTTCTTCGCACAAAGCCCTGCTCTTCTCAGCTGTCAATTTCCATCTCTCATGTTCTTCAGGACAATGCTATGCTACCTCTTCCTGGTAATACTCTCTCTCAAATGCTGCCAGAACCAAGATATAGGAGTTAGAGTCAGGCAAGCAGTGCATTTCTGATTTCCAAAATTTGAAACAGAACTTTGCACAGTATCAAACTTAGGTTTTTGAAGTACCTTTACAAACACTTATCAACTTTCACTACAGCAGCTTGGCAACACAGAACACTTCCCAGTTCACGCCTCAAAGTCTTACCAATGATGGTCTCCACATATTCCGAATTGTCATTGACATTGAAGAGGTTGCCTGCTCCCAGAGCATAATTCAGGGATTCCTCAAAAGCTCCCAGGTGATAAAACACCTTTGAAGCCACCAAAGCAGCAAACTCTCGGCTCCGGAAGCCCACATCTTCATAGAGGATTTCGCTGCAGAGAAGGGAGGAAAGAGGAAGCAACCAGGAAGTCTATTACCACTAGTAATAGTTTCACATCTCAACACAACTAGTAACTTGCCAATAATGGACTCCCAAAAATCAAACCATGCAGAACCATGCTTTTCATCAATAATCTTTCATCTTAATCTTTCATTAAGATGTGTTTCAGCCCAGGGTCTATAACTAGGCCACAACCAGGACTTGTGGAATTGGAGTCAGAAGCCATTTTGAATGGAGTTGGGGGGGAAATGTCCTGACCCCCCCCAATACAAAATCTTAAGAAAATAAGATTTTAACACTTGCTACTGTGTGAACCACTGGCAGACTCACACTTAGGGAGATTCAATGGCATGTTGAGCCACATGAAGTAGGAAAAATGTGTTGTAGGTTTGGCTCTGGTATCTTAAGAATATAAGCTGTCCTCAAATCAACCAATTTCTACAAGGATGCTGGTGTGTCATGCAACGTTCCCTCTATTTATTTTTTTTAACCAATGTGTGGAGCAGTCAATGACCCAAGCAGTTTATAGCCACTGAAAATTAAAATGGGCAGTGGCCAGACTGACCACAAGGCAAACTGTTGAAGAATCACAAGTAAGATAAGCAGGTGGCACATTTACATCTTTATCAGCCATGACAAAGAACCATGTAAGGAATCAGAGATTTAAAAACCAAGATGTCAGACCCAAAAAACCAAGATGTTGTTTTGTGTACATCATTAAAAGAAAAAACAGGTTTCTTACATTTTGTCCACTGATTCAGATATCTCAGCCCAGAAGTCATTGACAACAGCATTCAGTTTGTGAAGAGCAAATTCCTACAAAAAAGGACAAGAACCAATTTATTAAAGAGCATTCAATCCAGAGTCAGAGTGTTATAGAACAGAAATATCAACATGTCTATCTTGAATCCAAACAGCATCCCAACATGCCTTTGCCTGGAAGAACGAAAGGTCTACATCACCAACTTATTTGATAACTCCTGCCCAGGAAGTCACGGTTCACAAAATATAAAGCCCCACTAAAGCAATATAGGCAATTGTCAGGGAAATTAAAAGTAACATTAATATAGCTCAGGGGTAGCCAAACTTGCTTTGTGCAAGAGCCACATACAATAAACTTCAGGTGTTTGAGAGCTGCAATATTTTAAAAGCATTTAAATTTTACAATATATTTATTCCACATGAATACAGGTGTTTGTTTCTGGTGAGTATGATAGGATTACAGCCCAAGTCTTACTGACTACTTACTTAATAGGCATACTTCTGAGTAAAATATATAACACAGGTTTCAAATGCTTCTACCCATGAACATTAAAACTAGCATTTTAATCGAGTGGACTCTCATTTTAAACCCAGTAAATAATTATTAAGCTTGAAATTTTTTTGTCTTTTATATTAATTGTGATGCAAAAAAGAGCTCAGCCAACATGTTTCCGTGGCTTGTGAACCACAGCTTGCCCACCAAATATAGATGTTAAGATACAGGTCTTGACATCAATGTCCATCAAAAGCAGAAGCTGATTTTTTTGCCTGTAAACTGCTTTGTGAACTTCTGTTGAAAAGTAGTTGGTTGACTGACTGAAGTCAGAAGAAAGAAAGACTATGAGCAACAATCATTTTCATGCAATTCCCCCTTCCCCTAGGAACAGGTACTTAGTTGCCAGTTCTGGGAAATAACATAAAGAATTCAAGTTGTCTACCATAATACAAATTGCCAACCAGTTATAATGCTTATAACTGACTGTTCTTAATTAAAACACCACATAGACAAAACTTGAGCCTACCTTAAGTTCTGGTTCTTCCTCATCCAGAAGTGAAATAATTCCAGCTATAAAAGAAAAGTCTTGTTAGCCAGCACAAATGTTAAAGCCTTACATTCAAACAAAGTTGTTTCAGAACTGTCACTTGTGCAAACAGGAAATCTACTGCCCCCAGAAGGACAAAACCTACCCTTTTCAGCTGGTAAGTGCTGCTGGGATAATGCAGACACAGGAAGCCCACAGAAGGATGATTGACAGCACCAAGGGGGGACTGTCACATCTTTTTCCATGAAGAAACCCCTAGACCAGCCATTTTCAACTGTGACGTGGCACACTTGTGTGTGCCACAAATGCTCCCCAGATGTGTCGTGAGAGTCATTTATTAGTAGGGCTACTGGGGGCTGTGACCCCCTACTGGCAGCACCATGTGCCTTGTCAACTGTCAAAAAGCTGATGGTGAGCCTTGACTATTTTAGTGCCTTGCCAGTGTGCTGTGAGAGGAAAAAGGTTGAAAATCACTGCCCTAGACGAAACATGTGGTTGCAAATCCTACATGGGTTGAAACTAATGGATATATTTCGCACAGAATAGCTCCACATTTAGTCCAGCAGGGGTGAGCAAGAATCACATCCAGGAGACTATTTACTTTGTACACTGATATTCCACTTTAAAAGATGAGACGGGGGACTTTACAAAAGTTGCATTTGTGTTTCCGCATAATACAAACTGACCGAAGTACACATGGGTGCATGGTCAGGCTGGGAAAAATTGACATGGGCCAGTAAAGTATGTGGATTTGTTTGGTCATCATGACTATACAGTTCCAAAAGCAAAGCACAAGTCACAGGAGAGGGAAAGCAATCAAAGTGGTTTGTCTGGAATGCAGGAGGAAAGTGGTTTGGTAAAGAGCTGAAGAGGACAAATAACAAGTAGGTAAGAATTGGCAAGCTGCTGGTTTTCTTTTGTAAACTGTCATCCTCTAACATGGCTGTAATTGAAAGAAGAGTACACTGACATTTAATGTAACACCAGTCTCAGGTATTTAACTTCTAAAAAAAGGATCTGTGGGAGGTGGCTGAAACGTGAAACTCTCAAGTGCACACAGGCACACAGCAACAGACAAATTTTTAAAAGGATTCCCCCAAAAGCAAACAATGGGATAGACAGTAATTTCTAGATGGACTGATTTCTAGAAGAAAAGTTCATAGTAGGTTACAGGCCACAATGGGTGTGTGCAACCTCCTGGCTATAGAAGTACCTCAGAATGCCAGGTGCAGAAGACTGGCAACAGGAAGAAGGCACCTTGTTGTCTGTGTGCCCCCTGAGACATGTGGTGGGCCACCGTGAGACACAGGAAGCTGAAAAGGATGGGCCCTTGGCCTGATCCAGCGGGGCTCTTCTTAAGTTCTCATGTATTACCACTCAGGGTACCATAAAATACGAGGCTGAGCCTGGTAAATAAGGGCACAGTATTTCTCCCTGCATGAAACAGTCAACATGAAGACATTCCTTGAGAGTCGGTGCTGTCTGCCAGTTAGCCTGCCAGACCAGGAGCCCACCCACACCTCAAAGACAACATGGGGGGTTGGGGTAGTCACATCTCTCGGCTTAACTTGCGCTGCAGCACTATTGGGATTCATTTACTTGAAGAATTAATAAGCCACCTTTTCCATGCCAAAGCAAATGCCCGAAGCGGCTTACAGAGAACATGAAATTACAATCTGACAGACAATAAGGAAAAGACACATCAAAATAACTGAAGCAATTAAAAACATTTAACATGAACACACAGAACGTTCAAAAACAGGGCAAAAACCAACTGTTCTCATCATGCCATGGGAGGGGGGGGGAAACAATTGTCCAGCTACAGCACTATTCTAGAGGAACAGAGGGCAGACAGCCAACATCATCCAGATGTTGAGGTATGATTTGAGCCCTCTCCAAAAGGCCATGAGGGAGTGTGTAGTTCTTAATTCCTCTGGAAGGGAATTCCATATTTGTGGTATTGCTACTGAGAAGTCTTGCTCCAGAGCTGCCATCCCTTTAACTTGGACAGAAAGGGCACTTGAAGGAGAGCTAAGAGGACGGACTGGTATGATGGGAGGAGGGGGGGAGAGAATGAAGACGCAACAAGCAAAGAACCCTGCTGGATCAGGCCAAGGGCCCACCTAGGGTAGCTTCCTGTATCTCACAGTGGCCCACCAGGTGCCTCAGGGAGCACACGAGACGACAAGATAAGATGCCTTCATCCTGTTGCCACCCCCTTGCACTTGGCATTCCGAGGAGGCCTACCGCTAAACTTAGGAGGTTGCACCACCCATCATGGCCTGTAGCCAGCGATGTACTTTTCCTCCAGAAATCTGTCTAGTCCCCTTTTAAAGGCATCTCGGCCAGATGCCATCAGTACCGCCTGTGGCAAGGAGTTCCACAGATTAGTCACCCGGGGTCAAAAAAAGAGGGGCGCGGAACTGGGCCACTGGACGGGAACTGCTTCTGGGGAGGGCGGGCGGTGTACGCGCGCGAAGGACGCTCCTGAGGCGGCGGAGCGGGGCCGGCCTGACTCAGCGGAAGGCGCAGGGGCCGCTCCCCGCACCCACCCCGGGCTCTCCCGCGGCCCCTCACCGGCGGAGGTGATCATGATGCCGGCGTCGTCGCGTCGCCTGCCGTGTGGCCCAGCCGGCTCGGAGAAACGGGGAGCGGAGAGCGGAGCAGCAGCGCCTTCCCGGCCAGCCCGTGACCAAGCGTCTTCGTGCGTCCCGAGCTACTCCGGAAGTGACGCCAGAGGGCGCCGTCGGCGACGCCGGCCCCGAAGGACCCCCTCGCCTGGGCGACGCGACGCGGCCTGGCCAGCGAGAGCGCCTGGCTGGAACTTGGTCTGGAACGGCCGGTGGCGGCTCCGCTTCCCATCCACCCCCGTCCCTGCTCCACGCCGGAGCGAAGGTCCTCCTGGACGCGGGCAGGAGCCGAAGCAGAGGCTGGTGAGTCCGCGGGTGGGGCAGTCGCGGCAGGCCACAGTCCGAAGCTGGTCTACTCGGAAGTAAGCGCTGTCATGGGCCGCGGGGCGCAGCCTTCGGTACTACGCGCTACCAGAAGCTCCGCGTATGGCAGCTTCTGACCCCCGCTTCTGACAGCCCCGCCTGTGGGGCTGGAGTGGGAGGGGGTTCAGTGGCGTTCCTGGAGGAGGGGAATGCTTTGCAGGAGCCGTGAATGGCTGAGCCGCGAATGGCTGTAAAGGCGAGGGGGCGGGGTCACTTTACCCAGGACCTCAGGTTCCTGCCAGACCTTTGCCCTCTCCTGCCAGGTTCCTGCCATTTTGCCCTCTCCTCTAGGGGACACCTCTGATGCTGGTGGCTGCTTCAGAGACCTGGGAACGGGAATCCCTGAATCAAGACCCTCCAGAGGAGGGGTTGTCAAGGAGGTTGTGTATTTAGTGCCCCCATTGTGATATATAAGAATTGGAAAAGGCGAAGGAGAGTCGTATACAGGCATGCCCCGGTATCTGCTGGGGTTCTGTTCTGGGTCTCCCCGCACCCCAATACCTGAAATCGTGGATACTGGAGACACCTTTTTAAAGATAGGGGAACATCAGTGGTTTTGCTGCAAAATGGTAAAAAAGAGAGATTTGTTTAATGATCTCTTTTTAATAGGCGTCCCAGTATCCATGGTATCCGTGGATAACTGAAACAGTGGATACCGAATCAATGGCTACCAGGGCACGCCTGTACAAAGTGTCTAGATCAGTGGTTCTCAAACTGTTGGTCACGACCCAATTTTTGGAGGATCACAAAACTGACACATTGGAAGCTGACAAGGAAAATGTATTGAACGGAGGCCGAGGGGAACAGAACACCCAACAGAGTGGTCCCAAACCAATGACTATAGAGCTCAACAATCAATCAATCAATCAATCAATCAATCAATCAACAGGTACTTATATACCGCTTTTCAACACGAAGTTCACAAAGCGGTTTACAGGCAATTAGTAATAATAAAATTAAATGGCTCCCTGTCCCAAAGGGCTCACAATCTTAAAAAAAAATATTTTTGAAATTCTGAACATTAACAGAATTTGTTTTATGGGGGGGGGGTGAGTGTAGAAGTTTAAAAAAAAATACTCTTAATAGCCTAGAAGTGAAAAAGAATTACTCTCCTATTGACAACTACTTGTGTTATACATTGAGAGATTTTAATGTAATTTTCCTACATATTTACCTAATTTTTGCCCACCCTCCCCTTTTTTTCTTTCCTTCCCGTTCACACTTTATTTTTGGTTGTGTAGATTTCAAAAAACAAGTCTGTCAAAACAGTGCAATCCGAGTTTAAATAGACAGCAAGTGGCATTTCGTCCGGTATGTTCAGTAATATAATTACGCGGAATTAAACCTTGGAATTGCATATTAACTCATAATAAGGTTACCAATGATGTTTCTCCACGATCACACGTTGTTATTTTGGTAAGTTTTTACTATTCAGTCCTAAACATCACGCGAAAACCCATCTGAAATGCTTGGAATCAGCATTGTTTGGGGTATAATGACGTCGCCGCTAAGCCCGCCCCCTGGCTTCACTTCGTCTGTATTCAGATAACAAGCAGGGCCGGGCCCTGGTGGCTGCCCACGTTATGGATATATTATATGAGTTACAGAGAGCTGCATTGGCACTTTCACACAGGTGCAGTAGCACTGGGCCAGCAAGAACCGGCAGATTCAACAGAAGTGCTTTTCAACATGTACAGACATCCAGAACCTAACTGGCATGCACGTAGGGGACTGCAGTGTTCTTCTGTTCTCTGCCTTACAAAGAAAGGACTGTACACTTCCATTAGTACTTGAGATGAATGAATTATTAGAATAGAATAGAATAATTAGAATAGAATTATTAGAATGAATAGAATGAATTATTAGGTACATTTTCTTAAAATGGTGGCACAGCCTTTATCAAGTCAGTCCAGCGCTGTTAGCCCCCAAAAAGCCCTCAAATCAAAAGAAGTCAAACGGAAGCCCTCTCAACTGGATTTGACAGTACTAGGTGTGCATATTGCAGGAAAGAAAATTCGGGAACCTGGGAGTAACCGAACTGGTTAATTTCCAAGATGGCAGCCTCAAAATGGGCAAAAATCATCCAAAAGTGCCATTCCCAAGCTGAGAAACATGCATACCGCGGGTCTGGCTGCTGTTTTTCTCAGAGCTAGGTGTGCTGACTGTCAGGGAATAAAATTGAACAATTTTGGACAACCAGGAGTGGCTTATTTCCAAGATGGAAGCCTCAGAATGGGCAAAAATCATGCAGAATCATGGAAAAACTGCCATTCCAAAGCTCAGAAACATGCTTACCACTGGTATGACAGCTGTACGTGTGGCTAGTGAAAGGAGAAAAAATTTGACCACTTCTGGACAATCAATCAATCAATCAATCACTAGTATTTATATACCGCTTTTCAACACAAAGTTCACAAAGCGGTTTACAGGCAAATAATAACATTACAGTTAAATGGCTGACACTCCTGACAACCAGGAGTGGCTCATTTCCACGGGGGGGGGGCATGACAATGTCTTAGAGCAGGGGTCCTCAAACTACGGCCAACAGGCCGGATCCGGCCCCCCAAGGTCATTTACCCGGCCCGCGTGAAGAAACCGTGGGGAAAAAGGAAGCACGCTTTATGCTCCGCCACAGAAAGCAGAATCTGCCGCAGGAAGCGCCCCAGTTGCAGCGAGAGAGCAAGAAGTGCCCACCCCAGGGGGAACGGGCCGGAACGGGCGTTCCGATCCTAACTGCTCCGCTCCAGGTTTTTGTTTTTTCTTTAACCAACATTTGAATATTGCTTGGCTCAGCCGCACATGCGCCCCGGCAGCCGTTGCCTGCACTTTGTGCGAGCGAGGAAGCAGGCAGGCAGCGGCCAGAGCACGTGAAGGCAGCGGCGAGGGAAGCAGCAACGGGTAGGGACGTAGGCTTCCCTCCAGCCACGCCGACCTGGTTCTTAGACGGCCCGGAGGAGAAGCCTCGGCCTCCTTTCCGGCGGCCGCAGCGCGGGACCTCCGGTTCTCCCGGGTCCCGCGCTGCAGCAGGCGGGCGCCGGAGCGGAGGCCGAGGCAAGGGGCTCCTTGAAACACATCCACCGCCCTTCTCTTCTCCTCCCCCCACCCCGCCTCCCAGTTTGTCCCAACTTGATTTTAACTTCCTCTCGTTTTTAACATCCCGTGGAGAAAAAAAAAGTTTTCATTTCCAGTCTCATGTCACGTACGCGGTCTTAATTCCAGCCCTGCGGCCCCTCACACCACGCTCTCCCCTCGCTGGGTGCCCTTCCTCCTTCCCGGGCCGGACTTGTCTGCCTCTGAAACGCGGATGCTGTATTTTTAAGCGTGTCAGTTTTTTCCCTTTTTTTTTTTTTTTTTAAAGAAAATCCCAAGCAACGCAATGTGTCCCAGTTAGGTGGGGAATTAGGATCATTCCTCTTCCCAGACCCTCTCCCTTGTCAGCCTTGTCGCTGGCTGGCTGTGCTTCTGCCGCAATCTCCTTTCTTTGGGAACAAGAACCTCCTCTCCCCCACGCCTGGAGTTGTGGGGAGGGCACGGCCAACTTTTCCTTGCTCCTCCAACCACCCATCCTCGAAGGCACCTTGAACGTCCCCCTTTTTCCTCCCACCCAGGCTGCTCTTAGCGAGTGAATAAAACCGAAGAAGCCCACCCTTTTTTCTTGCATCTGTTCCTCCAGAGCAGATCTCTCCCCAACGCTGCAACCCTGTGACTGAAGAGCAGGGGCTCTCAAAGGGAGTGTGGAGAAGGCTAGTTTTAATTCCCTGACCATCTTTCCCTGCCCCACTGCTGTAAATACATCTCTTCCTCCCTCTCCTTTAAAAATGGTTTCCTTTTACTGGTTTCCCTGTAAATAGTTTATAATTTTTTTTCTTAATGCAATGTTGCAACAATTGCCCCATGACTATTTCCCCTTCCACCTTCAAATCACTCTAGGATTGAGGGTTCCCGCTGGGGAGGCAGGGTTCAGCCTGTGGATAAATTCCCCCACCTCCCATTCCCAACCTCATCACTACCCTCCTCTCCCTTCCAACATTGTGTGTTAGTTTCTTTCTTAGGTTTATTGGCTGTGTACAGACATCCGGTTCAATGAATTATTGGCATGAACGGAACATTCACTGTCAAAATAAAAGAGTCTTCTCTCTCTTTCTCTCTCTCTCTCCCTCCCTCCGCCTCTTTTTGCATTAGTTGCATTAGCAACATTTCTAAGAGTAAAATAAAAAAGTTTTTGGCCAGCATGAATTAATCCTACCTCCACTCATGCACCAAGTGTGCAAAAATGGTAAATGTTGGAGTATGGGGGGGATTTAAAGGTTTAATTGCAAAGTATATGGGTTGTTGTTTTTTAACCGTGGATCAGTACAGTAGGGAGGAAGTATCGCACTGGGGCATAAACTTGTGACAGGTGCAGTCCCTGGTATATCCAAGTCATAAGAATTTGTTCATATTTTTTTCAAACAATAGTCCGGCCCCCCAACAGTCTGAAGGACAGCAAACTGGCCCCCTGTTTAAAAAGTTTGAGGACCCCTGTCTTAGAGCCTTATATTACCCATGGCTACTCTACAACTCTCCTCTCTATGTCCCCTTTTGTTATGTATGTGGGTGGTCCTTTAAGTGACATCACTTCCCTCTTGGAGATCACATGAGATATCTCTCTCTCTCACTCTTTCTTTGGATTGTGCTCTGAGAAGATTATTATATTAGAGGTCTACATCCTGCCTTAGAAGCTTCCAAACACTCTGGTCTAGACGCTGTTGATTTGAACTACAAAGTAAGCATGCCTTTCTCTTTTTTATTTAATTACTTTGGGGGGAAAGAAAGATGGGAGGGGGGATGAGGGTTGGAAGGGAATTCAGCCCCCCCCCTCAGCCCAACAGAGAAGCGCAAGCCCATCCTACTATCAGGTGTGGCCTCATGTCTCTGCTTGTGATTCATAAATTGTACTATTATGTGGTCTA
>JAJKFI010000110.1:2399086-2422518 GCA_029204185.1 Lerista edwardsae | reverse complement strand
CGGCAGCCCGCCTGTCATGTACCGCAGCGCGGTACGCGACGGGCGGGCTGCCGATCACCCGGATGTCCCGCCCAGCGTACCGGTAGGATGACACCACTGGACAGAACGCATTTGAAGCCCTGAAGGGTGCTGCCACTCAGGTGTAGGCAACACTCACTCCGTGCAAAAGCTAATCAAGGCACAAAGCAACGGGAAGGAGGATCCAACCACTTCCGCTCTACTTAACTGGCTTCAGGCTCCCCAGGTCACACACTGTGCTTCTCCTACACCTATAGTTAAGTTTCTGTCCCTTCTTAGTTGTCTCATCTCAGTTAGCCAACTGGATGCCATTAATTTTAAAATGGCTAAGCAGAGCAGGTGTAGCACGTCCTCTCCAGGGCTCCTGTTCCGTCAAAGCGCTGCTTCATTTCCAAGCTGAACTGGTGGCAGGGATGCTCTGGGCAGTCGCGTCTACGCTTGGCGTCCTGGAAGGCTGTGTAGCAGGACGCTGGCTCAGAGGGCAGACGGGGTTCTCCAAACCCCAGATCCGGCCCGGGGCTTGAAGAGCCCTGTTTTAAAGCAAACCTCTAGCTTGTAGGACTGCAGAGCTCGTATGTGTTTGTTGATGGCCAACTCAATTCCAGGTGGAAAACATTTCAACACATTGAAAAGGACAGCACTTTCCTCCCAAGGACTAGAACTTTGAGCTCCACGGGTATTTCCACTACATTGGAAGGTAGTGATTCCAGCCTAGGGTTCGGAGTCAGAATTGATATCAGCAATATGCCCATCCAAAAAACCTCTGAAATACTCAGGTACTTCCAGGGTAGTCCTTGACGTGCAGACATCATCCATCTTTATTTCAGTGGCATTTTCAGGGCATTTTCAGTGGCCTTGCACTATCCAGTCATGTCTGCATCTTTGTTACAAAGATGGGATCAAACAAAGGCCACCAACAGACAGGATTCCACTGCCCCCTCCACAGGCTCCTTCACAATTCCCCATTCAGTGTCATGTTGGTCAAAGCTACTCCTTCTTCTGCGACTTGCAGGCAGTCTGGATGAACAAGAGAGAATGACTTAGAATATCTGCCTGTTAAACAGCTGACAGGTTCCAAAACATGCTTAAGCATTATTAATTCAATGCTGCATCTAGGAATGCTAAGGACCTTCCTCTCCCCTTTCAGCCACCCCTTAAGGGCTGTGCGTGCAGCTCCCCATATCCTTTATACGTTTATAAATCCTTTATGGTTTATAAACCATGGATGGCATCGATCCAATTCCTGGAAGAAGATGGCAATTTACCCCTTAATCAGCTCCACCTCGGCTTTGCCCAAACTCAGTCCCACTGTCTCCAAGCCCCTCTTATTGCTAAGTCGGAGGCAGGACAGCTACCTCATTTCCACAACTAAAATAAAGTCTTCTGATATGCAAGCACTAGGGGGCGTGGTTTTGGGGTGATATTTTTTCCAAAATTTCTTGATTAAAATAGCAAATTGCAGTGGTTGCAATATTGCAATAAATGTAGTATTCTACATTCTGAATCAAAGTTCTCATTTTTATTAATTTTAAATGCTTTAAAAGTATACTAGGTAGATGATATAGGTGATATAGCGTCGACCAATCCCATGCCCAGCTTCCACCCCCAGAGACTAGGCTGTTTGTCACGACCACACAGTCAGACCCCGTCTTCCCTGGCTCACCCAAGCCCAAAAGAGACAGGCACACTTCCACCTCCACCCTCACATTCTCAGGGCTGATTAGAGATGAGCCTTAATCATATCACTGGACCTGGTACACTGGCTTTCCCCCTTCCCTGGTCCCTGAAACAGCCTTACCCTCAGTCGAGTTGTTTGCAGCTTTACCCAAATGCCCTTTCCTCTTTGGGCTCCTTCTGCCCCAGGGGATGCACTGGAGGAACGCAGGCAGCTGCATCTCCTTGACGTCTGCTCTGTCTTTGAAAGAAGGAGAGCACAACGTCAGTTGCACATGATTCTGGCCTGCTGGTAGCAGGGGGCTTGCGGCAAATTTAGGGGATTTAAACTTGTCAACATTAAACCAGCTCAACATTTTCCAGCCATAAACAAGGCCCGGTAGCAGCTGGTAGGCAGATCAGTGTTCTTACTAGAAGAGTCAAATATTTATCACTAAAGTTTTGACTCTGAACCCGTTGCAGGGATCATGTGGCTATAAGCCAAAAAAAAAAAAAGAATAAAAACTTTAAAAATCAGGAAAAAAAACCTATCAGAGTGCAATACCTTAATTCTATCAAAAGTTATGGCCAAAAAAACCCAGAAAATGAAAATACAACTGTGACATCACTTCCTATTATGTCATTTGTGGGGCATCATTTTGCCTTCTGCACTGGGCTACAGCTTCATTAGCCACACCACTGCCCAGGATGGTTCTGTAAATTAAGAGCGCAATCCCAACCCAGCATTGCGCCGGGGCAGTGCTCTTGCACCAGACCAGTGCTGCTGCCAATGCGCCATAAGGCATGTCTGTGCCACGGAGTCGGGCGCTAGGCCAGGGCAGGCGGCAGCACCAGCGCACATACGCTGTGCAGCCCACCAGTTCTGCTGGTGCAGGGCTATGCCACGGGCATGCCAGAGGTGGGTGGGGGCGTAATGGGGAGGAGGAAGGGTGGATCGGCCCGGAGAGGGGGCCGGGATGGGACAGGGCCATTAGGCTGTATCCTAACCCCCATCCCCGGGCTGGGCTGGGCCACTCCTGGCTGCCTGGATTTGCACCTGCTATTCTGCGGGCACAGATCCAAGCTGAGCCATAGGGCTGGCTGGGACTTCCCCCCCCCCCCCGGAGCAAGGGGAACATATCCACGTGCCCAGCGATGAGCTGCAGCTGCCTCCCAGCCTGCCGGATGGCCTGCCTGCTCCAGCACAAGTTAGGATAGCTTTCTAGTGCTACTGTGGCTCCAACACCTTTATCCCTGGAGGGAGGGAGAGTGTCTGTGTAAAAACAGGCAGCAGGCAGGTTAAATATCCCCCCATGCCCATAACTTCTGCAGTTTTCATCTGAAGAGGATCTCATTGTGGGCCATTCTTGCACAAAATTATTGTATGTGCAACTAACACATACAGCTATATTATGGCTCCAACTACAGTTTAAATTGCACTTCTATGCACAGTTCCTTGAGCACAACACTGGAATTTCTGAGTAAATATGCATAGGACTTAAGTGTTGGTTCCTCAGTTGTACTCTCTCTCTCTCTCTCTCTCTCTCTCTCTCTCTCTCTCTGCCCCCTCTGCTTTCACTCTTCAGTCAAGAAAGCCTGTGATGACCCCCAAGCGTTCAGCCAATCCTCTATCCAGGGAGATTACAGTCGCTGGCAGTGAGGCCGCAGGGCAGGTCAGACAGGAAGGAGTCTTGCAGACTTGGACACGGGCCCTGCAGGTGACCTGATCCACCCGTCTTTTCTGTCTCCCACAATTCCCATCCACAGCCGCATTCTCCCCCCCCCCCCAGCATTTTTCATACAATGCCTTACAGCAGACGCAAATCACACAGGGGTCACGTGTTCTCCTTGACCTTGAACTGCAGCCCAGCTGAGCTCACAGCAAACCTTTTCCTCCCCTTGTTTCCACGCCAGGATAATCTGCCTGGTGTCTGAGCATAGATGGGAAAAGGGACCGGAGCAAGACCAGGAGAAGAAATTGGCAGCCTCGCTTTCTACCTCCAAGGGAGTTGTAACATTATCTGCAGGCCAGGGCCCGGGATCTACCCTGCAATCTGGTCCACACTGATCCAGGAGCCAGTCCCTCTGAGCGAGGCGAGGCTTCCTTCCGAGTAGGTGCGCCGCGATAGGCTTGTGCCGCGGGAGAGGGATTTTTCAAAAACCCATCCATGGCAAGCGTCTCTGCAGGTGCTTCTCGTGGGAAGTGAAGCGCCAGGGGAGGGCTCCATGCTATGGAGGAGGAGGAGGAGGACGAGCCCGGATCAAGTCGGTCCGGAGCCGAGAGATGCTTGGCGGGCCGTTCGGCGCCCCCCGCTCAACCCAGCGCCGCGCCCCCCGCCGGCCTCCCCGCAGCCGCACGCACCTGCCTGGAGCTTCAGGGCGGCCCGCAGCGCTCGGCAGGCGGCCGCCCTGACCTCGGCCGCCCCGCGGGCTCCTCCGGGGACGTAGGCGGCCGCTTGCAGCGTGTCCTGCAGCCCGGGCCGCCGCTCCTCCTGCCGCCGCCGCTCGGGGAAGACCTGGTGCAGCAGCGCCTCCAGCAGCCGCCGGGCGTCGTCCTGCAGCGCCTCGTCGCGCGCCGGGGCGCAGTGCGCGGGCGACGGTTCCGCTGCCGACGCCGCCAGCACCACCACGCCGACCAGCACGGGGGGCGGCCCGGCGGCGCGGCGGGAGGGCAGGTGGCCGCGCACGTCGCGCAGGATCTCCCGCAGGCACCGCCGCTCCCGCCGCCCCTGCAGCGAGCTGGCGCGGAAGAGCACGAAGAGCAGCGGGCAGGAGCGCCAGCGCCGCTCGCCGCCGCCGGAGCCCACCCGCACCCGCCGCGCCCCGGCCGGCCGCGCCTCCTCCTCCTCCTCCCGCGCCGCGCCGCCGCTGCCGTCCTTGCCGCCCTCGGCGAAGAGGTCGCGGGCGAAGGTCTCCAGCAGGGCCCGCGCCGGCTGCGGCGGCTCCCCGTCGCGCGCGCCCTCGCCCACCAGCAGCAGGCGCTGCCGCCCCCCGACGCGCTCCACCAGGCCCCGGAACTCCCGCAGCGCCTCCGGCCGCTCCATGCAGCGCCACGCCGGCCCGGGCCGCCGCCGCGCCGCTTTTCTAGCCGGCCTGGGAGGGAGGAGGAGCCGCTGCCGCCTCCTCCTCCTCCTCGGCTCGCCTGGCGGCCGCCCGCAAACAACTAAGCCCACGATCGGGGGGGGGGGGGGAGCGCGACTGGCGCCCCCAGCCTTGCGCGCGCTGGCGCGGAAGTCAGCCCGCGTTCCCACGGAGCTGGGCGACCCGTGTCCGGCTGGCTGGACCGCTGCAGGGGAGGCGTCGTGTGATGGGGAAGAAATCCGTGCGGCTCGGGAAGCTCGTCCCGCTGCTTGCTCGTGTTCTGCCCGCCCGCAGCGAGTCTTCACGGGCTTTGACGCGAGCCGCCGCCCCTTCCCCAAACCTCCTTGGGGCGCCACTGCCTGCAGGAGTCCCAGGAAGAGAGTTCGCCTTGTCCTGCCCGGCATTCCGAGCAGGCTCCAGGTGGGGCAGCTGCTTAAAGGGGGGGACTGCTGCAACTCCCCCCCCCAACAGCCAGGGGGAGATGTGCCGGCAGCCCAGTTTGGCCACCCTAAGGGCCCCACACACCAGGCCAGCAGACACCGCCTTGCCCTGCCAAGAGACACCGCCTGGGTCAAGCAAGCCCTTGCAGAGCACCTTGGGCCTGCCTGGCCCCAGAGCCAGGGCAGGCCTTGGGGCGACGGGGCAGCAGTGGGCCTGCGCCTGGAGAGGCTTCGCACTGGGGCAGCACCTCCTGCCACCCCTGCCCCATCCACAAATGGGAAAGCCCACCAGAGGCAGTAAGGGTGTTCCCATGTCCAGGTGAGGGGTGCGTCCAGGGCTGCTTGGGGAAGGCTTGAGGGCTCCTGCCTCGTCCTGGCACACACACACCCAGGTGGACCCTGGGGGCTGGTGCTGGGCTGAGGCCCACCTTAGACACCCCCTGACCATGCAGCTGTGAAGCAAAGGAGCTCCTACACGGCCCCGACAGGGACAGGCACCTGCTCGCCAGTGTCAGCCGCCCAGCCACCAGTTGCCCACACACGCCTGCCTGTGATCTGGTTGTTGGTGGGGAAGCTCTCCCTTTGCCCTTCTGGCAAGAAGAGCTCCCCTTAACCAAGGCTAGTGCTTGCTGTAGCACTCAGTGGCTGAGAGGCAGCTCCGCTGCACTCTGTCAGACTGGGGGGCCCCTTCCCTGCTGAGCGTCCTATGGGGAAATGTGCGTGTTGTTCCTTGTGAGTTTGGGGGTATCCTTGTGTTCAGTGAGAAATTGGAAGTGGCCACCCTAAAGCCCATTTTGGAGAGCCACAGTGCAGGGGTATGACTTACCTTTGAGCACACGT
The DNA here is from genome assembly GCA_029204185.1 of Lerista edwardsae. Classification (NCBI taxonomy): domain Eukaryota; kingdom Metazoa; phylum Chordata; class Lepidosauria; order Squamata; family Scincidae; genus Lerista; species Lerista edwardsae. The sequence continues at coordinate 2,416,486 of JAJKFI010000110.1, read as the reverse complement.
GTATAGGAGGGGTTGAAAGGGGCTTGTGCAAAGGGTGCTGTGCATGTTGCCAGGCGGTGTGCCAGCGGACGGCTTGAAGGCACGTAACTCGGCAGCCTTGCTGAGCGCAGGATGGGAGGCTGCCTGAGAACCCTTCGTACATGACCAAGTTCTTTGGTGAAAGAAAAGGCACAGTGAAAACACTCAGCAGGCGGTTGCACTGGCTTCAGTGGGAATTCCCAGAAATTGTGTTTCCGACTGCACTGCAATCCAATGCACGTTGGCTGAGCTCAACAGACCCTACTCCAAATAAGTGCGGCTAATGATGCAATCCTGTGCAAACATTCCTGGGAGAAAGCATGCATAGGATTGCAGCTCTGATTTCTTAAGGTACACCAGAACCATTACAGCATAATCCTATGCAAGTTTACTCACTAAGCCCTATTAAGTGGGACTTAACTTCCAGGTAAGTGTGAGAAAGGGAAAAAAAAACCCCTCCCTCTAGCCACTTTATCATCCCATGCATAATTTTGTATGTCTGAAGTCCCCCCTCAGGTACCTTTTTTCTAGGCTGAAGAGCCCCAAACGCTGTAGCCTTTCCTCATATGGGAGGTGCCCCAGCCCCGTAATCATTTTGGTCGCTCTCTTCAGCACCTTCTCTAGTTCCCCTATATCTTTTTTAAGGTGTGGCGACCAGAATTGTACACAGTACTGCAGATGTGGCCTTATCATCCATTTGTACAGCATAATATTTGTGGCATAATATTGGCTGTTTTATTCTCAACCCCTTTGTAATTATCCCAAGCATGGAATTGGCCTTCTTTTACCACTGCCGCACATGGAGTCGACACTTTCTCTCTTGATCCACCAGGGAAAGCTCAGAACCCATTAGCCTATACGTGAAGTTTTGATTTTTTTGTCTTTGATTCTTTAGAGGGGTGCTTGGACAAAGTAAGGCTTTGGGTCAACTCTACTAAGCTGGGAGGTAGACACAGATCACCCAGAGCACAAGACACTGGACCAGCAGAAAGCACGTAAACATCATTGTTAAAGCACTGCCCAGACTAAGATGTGATCCGCACAGAAACAAAAAACAAAAACCCCTAAATAACAATTCTGCACCAAGGCAGCCAAATTCCACAACAACAAAAGCTACTTTTGTGTTAATTCTTATTTGCGGTAACTTATTCTGCAGGTTTAACTTTTGTCTCATTTATTATCTTGGCTAGTCATCATGGGGTTGATCACCTTCCGCTACATGCAGCCCCCTCTGGCCCCCAGCAATCAGCAACATCCAGATTCTGAGATTTGCAGGGCAGTGTTCACACATTTTCAAGCATATCTGTACATGCGTGAACACAGGAAATGTGGCTGTCAAAAGGCCAAGATTCTCAGGACGTGGAATCTGGGTTGCCCACCCCCACTGAATCACAGCCTATGCCCTGCCTGGGCTGGACCCACATGCGCTGGTGTCCTGGCTCCTGTGCTGTCATTCTCGTCTTGCATTTGAACCCAAAGAAGGTAGGAGAGCATTGCATGGCCCCCACTCCTTTGTAAGGCGAGGGCCCACACTAACTGCTCATTAGGAATTGTTTCCTAATGGTTAACTCCTCCTTGGCCTCCTGTGGCAACATCCTGTGGCCTCCCCCACTTTTTTACCAAGTGATGTGCTGATGACAAAAGGAGCCTGGTTGGAAATGCAAACACAACCCACAATGCACGCAGCAAGCATGTTTACCTTTCTGTATTGATTAACAGAGATGAGGTCTCTCACCTACCTCCAAGGTTTTCTTTTCCTGCTCACTATCTAGAGAGATTGGCCTCAGGCCAAACAAACATACATTTTAAAAAGTGGGGATCATTTAGCCAGGGCCGGCCTTATCAAGCTGTGGGGCCCAATGCAAAGCAATGTCGTGTCCCCCAGCCCCCCCCCTCACCACGATGAGCGGCAAGGAACCAGCAACAGTTCACTGTCAACTGCTTGGGGGGGGCAGGAGGGAGGGAGGGCCATGGAATGGCATTCTTGCCCTGGAAGACTCTGTGCTGGAGCAGCAGGTGCAGAGCAAGGCGGGAGCTGTGGGCACTCTAAGGCAATTGCCTAATCTCTGCAGTTAGGAATCACAAGCATGTCAAGGCTTGAGAGTGAGGACATGCACTGGTTAGTCTTTGCCTCCCACTGGGGTTGGAAGAAGCTCCAGTGGGGCCTGCTTAACCCACTGAACTAAACTGCCCCTCAGTGGCAGGAGTATGTTCACATTCAGTGCACCATGACCAGATTCAACTGAAGTTAGGGCCCGATCCTAAGCCACTTTCCAGCACTGCCACAGCTGTGCCAAGGGGGCATGTGCTGCATCCTGCAGTTGGGGGGCAGTCACAGAGGCCTCCTTTGTGTAAGGGAGTGTTTGTTCCCTTATCTTTTGTGCTGGAAAGTTGGTTAGGATTGTGTCTTCAGCCATGACTATGGGCCAAACCACACAAAGATGGGCCCTTCCGTGAAGAACTCGTGGGGGCTGAAATTGTCAAGTTGAGAACTAGGAGGGTAGAAGGGGATGCTTGAGCAGGGATTAAATTATTTCAGGGGGGAGAGACAACTGATACAATCCACAAGCCCCACCCCAACTCAATCAAAGCACAGGAACGACAAGCTTTCCTGCTGTGTGAGACCTGGAGCTTGTTTAAGGCAACAAGCCGGATTTCTCGTCCGTCCTCAGTTCCCTTCCTCACTCTACCATGTGCACTGAGCAGATGCAAGGCAGAGGTGCCAGCGGAGCAAATACCTGCAGGTACCTCAAGCAAGGAAAACTGCACACAAAAGAGCCAACGCTTGGGGTTGGGAGCGGGATTTCTTCCCAGCCTGATATGCAGGGATGAATGAGGTAAAGCCAAGCACAAGTCACCCTTTTCCAAAGCAAATTCCGTGCACGTGGATACAGCAAAATGGGCACTGAGCACAGGGCCTCTCTGGACCGTTGCTGCTGCAGTCCCTAGAGCCAAGTGAAAAGGAGATCCGCCCTGGCCGTAGAGATGACCAGCTCCTGTCTTGCAACTGCCAACAAAGCTCTCGGCGTTTGCCTTATTGATCTGGCTGCTGTTTACTGGCACAGCAGGGCAAGGTCCATCTTCCGCTTTCAGCTAGAGCCCTGAGCAGCAGTTATGTCCACAAAGCCCAGCAAAGGTAAAGAAGTAGCTTTTACACCCCAAGACCACAGCAAAGCACCCACAAGAGAAAGCGGAACTGCCACACTCACTGCTGGAAGCCAGCCACACCGGGCAGCAGGAGCATTTATGGACCACACATGCCATATACAGGAATGGCTTTGGGATGGTAATCCGTGTCTCAGTAAGTCAGGCGAGATTGCTGCAATATGCTCTAGGTCAGTGGAGCATATTGGGACCCACCAGGGGGTCGTGAGCCAATTTCAGGTGGATCACTAAGCACCTAGAGCAGCCATATTGAAAGATGGGATGCTGGAAAGGGGGAGGGCTGTGTGGTTGTGACAAGGCTGCAAATAGGCTTTTTTTCCTTTTTGATTCACTTTCCTATTGGAAAGTGACTGAGAAACCAACTTATTGCTGTATTGTCAAGAAAACAGCTGGCCCTAGTGTCACAATGACGGCACTTCTGGCGAGTCCCAGCTAGATTAATTCTAAAAACTGGGTCCTGGCGCTAGCCTGAGAACCACTGCTCCAGGTGGTCCTGGCCCAGGTCACGAAGAACGTTCAGACTTCAGTGGGTTTAGATCACGGGGACCAGCTGGCACTCAAGCAGTTCTGGACTTGATGAACCAGCATCTGAATTGGCACAGGAGAGCGCCAGGCATGCGCATGGAGAAACAGAAGCAAGATGAGGCCAGACTGGTGCCCTTGGAGTCAAGAGGTGAATTAGGAGGGTGGGCACAGACTCAGCAAAGGACTGTTCGGGCTAAGTGCGTCCAGCAACAACCACCTGACTGATGGCTCCCATACAGTCTAGGATGGGAGAAGGTATCGACTTACTTGACTCCTCAAGACAAGGCAGGCACTTGGGCAAAGGCTGACCCACTTGAGTGGCAACAGCATGGAACAGTGGCTGTTCGTCCAGAGGGCTTTTGGCATCCAGAGAGCACCAATAACTCATCTGCCAAGAAACCTCTGCACAGCTGCCTCAGAAGCCCCCACATCTTTGTCCACACCTGGCCTGTCTGAAGCACTAGGCAGATCTGTTAAGTTTCAGTTCTGCACATGTGACATGAGAGATGCCCCAGAACACATCTGGCACTCTCCTCCTGCTTGCATGTTGCAGCCAAGATCGGAAGCCGAGGGCAAAGTGCCCTCCGAGAGCATTTCCATCTTACTGGATTTTCCCAAGCAGAACTTCAGAAAGAACATCCAAGTGGTGCTAAAGCTGCAGGTGGGAGGGAAGAGCTCTAGATCAAGGGGACAACACCACACAAGCATGTACCAGCCAGGGATGAAGGGGGGGTCCCAAACATTGCAGTTGGGCTGAAACACATTGTTAAGTCTTAAGCTGCTCCAAGATCATGCGTCATTTTTGCTGAAAGAGCAGTTGCTCTATATGCAGCTGATCCAGCTTCAAGGAGCTTTTCTGATCTGTGAGGATAGCAGCTCCCCCTGCTGGCAGAATGTTTAGTTTGGTTGTTAGAAGTAACTTTGAGGCGCTCATCAGGTGCAGTGCAACAAATGAAACCTATCTGGTTCCATGTTTTTCTGGCTGCAGTTGCATACTACGACCTGTTCCATCATGCAGTAGCAGCTCTCACTGCAGACAGTTTTAGCTCAGGATTCTGAAGCTGCAAAAAATGCAGATTCTGACTTCCAAGCCTGTTGCATCGCTAGGCAGCTAGCAAACAAAAGGTTCTCAGCATCCCAAGACGCAATAATTCAGCCCCGAGGACATAAAAAAATGCTTTCATGCCTGTACGCGATATTTAGTGGACTTCAGAGCAGGACTGCTGAGCAGGACTTCAATGGTCAGTAGATGGAGCTTCCGCGCTTTTTGCCAAGACAGGATGTGCCATAATCCAAGGTAATGCATTTAGTTATCCGAACATATTTACGCCACAGATGATGGCCTTTTTTGGAACTGAATTGAGATTCCTTCAGCTCTGAATTTCCTAAAATTATTCCTTTGAAGTTATGCCATTTTATAAAAAGCAAATCCTCTTCTACTTACTAATGTTTCCAGAAGATTTCACCTCCTCGCACCTTAACTCCAGAGGCTAGTAACAAATGACAAGGTAAGACCAAGTATACAAAAGTGGAATAAATTCTGAATTTTATTTTCTGTCCAAATTTATACTCTGGATGGATACAGCATCTGTAAAAAGAACAAACCAAAAAAGCTAGAAATGCTGAAGACACTACAGAGCATGTAGCAAATTTTACTCCTAATCATAGAAGGAAGCCTGATTTTTTTACATATAGCCTAATGTCCCTGCAACTGGGCAAGAGGCACTTTTCCAAGTGGTGTCCCTCTTATATTTAGTAGGAAGAGTAATTGTCCCTTTTGATCCCTGCACAGTATCTTTTCAAGTGGCTGTTGCGGGTGGTGTTCTGCATTTTTTAGATTGTGAACCCTTTTGGGACAGGAAGTCATTTAACTTTTATTTTTTGCCTGTTAACTGCTTTGTGAATTTCTTGTTGAAAAACGGTATATAAATACTGTTTGACTGATGTCAAGTGAAAGCAATATTGTCCCCAGTGATTTTGTCACAATCCTCCGGTTCTTTGAATTTTTTTTGGACAACCTGGGAAGTGCCCTCTTTCGAGAACAAATGTCTTCAAGCCCTGGCTTAGAAGTTCTCTGTTGGGTCCAGCAGCAGAGCGGTTGCCTGTTGGCACCCACTTGAGAACCCATTGGCTTAACTTTTCCAAGGGATAACGTTTCAAGGCATTCACCATTGCAGCAGGATTCTACAGCACATGGATTACAGCCCCCATCTATGAGGACCTGTAGATTCTCCCCACCCTACAACTTCAGGGAGAATTGTCAGTATCATTAGCAAGAGACCAAATACACGCCTTGAAATGTAGTTCACAGGTGCTGCTGGGTTTAAGGAAGTGGTCCAAAAAACTGTGTGCTGTGGCGAACTCACAGGGGCACTGGCTCTCCTGGGCACCGCCATCCTGACCAGGCTGAGATATCATGCTACCTTGCATGAGGTTTCATGCACAACCTCGCAAGATATTGCACGATCGGGAGGGGGAGCTGACGATCATCATCTCACGGAGTTAAGGCACCGTGACCAGGGTAAGTTGGGGAACCTCTGGTTCCCCGTCTTCTCACTTATTAATTAGAAGGAAGATGTGCCTGACGGAAGCTGCTAGGGTTACTCAACCAAGCACTACAGTCTAGTCACACAAACATGCTGCAGCATTTTAGATCACTCATTAGGAGCCAAGAGAAACTAAGAGCTCCCTGAAATGTATTTTCTGCATGTCTAGATTGGGACCTTTGAAACAAAGCAATACTGGGCTACAGTACTTAGGAGCTCTTGGTCCCAGACCATGCCCACACTCCCATCACTGTGTGCCGTCAATGGGGGAAGTGGCACAACAATGCCAACGTGTGCCAAGCTACTGACACAAGTACAGACTGCACCCAGTTCCTTTTAAACACCTTTTCTCCCCTCCAGAAAACACCTGGCCACTTACCACTCGGATCCTGTGCCCAATGGCTTTGGCAGGCAGGTTGGAGCGGAACTTTGCTCGCACCATGCCGCTGTTTCCATGGGCACGGGTCACTTTCCCCCAGATGACTCTGGTCCTGTTGGGCTTGCCACCAGGCGTCACTGTGTTGCTGAAAAAGGAAACAAAAACTGTTAAGCCAAAACACACCCCAAACAAAACTTGCCTCTACCAAGTGCAGGAATACATTCTGAAGTACTATGGTCTCTACACAGCCATGCTTGACACCTGAGCAGAACATGTGAACTGTCTCCAGTGCAAAATACAGTGTATGAATGGGCCCAAGGGGACATGAGAGAGCTCTCTCTCTGGCAATGTATCTTCCGACAATTCAGACATGCCAGTCATTCATGCCGGTGACTTCCGATTGCATTCGGGAGGTGTTTTGAGGCATGTGGAGGCCTCCTCGCACCTCAAAACATCTTCGGACATGACTGGAAGTTGCTTCCAATTCATGCTGGCAACTTCCAGTCGCATCCAGGAGGCCTTCCGAAGTGCACCAAACATGGCTCGGCATCTGTGGATGCTCAAATCCATGGCTTCCAAGCACATGGATAAGGAGGGTCCACAGTACTGTCTTGGTCCCACAAGGTTCAGGTACAACACAGCAAGGCACAGCTTTGGTTACAACAGCCTGAATGTTCCACCACGTTTCCACCCTTTACCAGGGTCTTCATCTCAGGCAAAGTTATCTCTTTGTCTCATTCACTATTCTGCAGGTGATAAGAATTCAATCAGTCCCATGATGGAAAAACCACTACCCGCATTAGCTGAAAACTTGTAAACCACGTTGAGCTCTTAGCCTGTGGAAAGCTGGTTTATATGTCTTCAAAATAAAGTGTAGCAAGAACTATTAAGTTTTAAAACTCATATCCCACCTCCTTAAAAGGTCACGGGAGCCAACAACCATTTTATAATACTACTTACATAAAATCAAACTAAGACAGAGCCATTATGAAACAGAACTTATTATTAGTTATTAAACACATGCAGTGTGTTGAACAGAAAACAGGGAAACAAAACACAAATGCATATTCTTCTCACTGCCATGGCCTCTAATGCTCCCAACACGTGTGTGTTATCAAAAGATACTGTTCAAAATTCGAGATTACTCATGCCTTGGGAAAAGAACAGCTACAGTTCCACATACTGTGTGCTTGCAAGTTGCTTCACTCTCCGCAGAAAATATGAACCATGAACCAAGATCATGCCTAGTGCTGAGCACTTACTTTTTTGCTTTGTACACATAGGCGCATTTCTTGCCCAAGTAGAATTCCGTCTCATTGCGGGAATAAACCCCCTCAATCTTCAGAAGGGCTGTGTGCTCCCTCTGGTTTCGGAGGCCTCGCTTGTAGCCAGCAAAAGTGGCTTTGGACCATAACCTAGGGAACAAAGCACACACGCAGCTCAATCCCAGCCACTCAAACACACTCCACTAAGGGCCCAATCCTGTCCAACATCCTGGTGCTGATGCTATGCAGCCCCGAGGTAAGTGAACAAACGTTCCCTTTGAGAGGCCTCCGTGACTTCCCTACCACCACATAATGCAGCACACACACCATTGGGATGGTTACATCAGGGCTGGAAAATTGGACAGGATTTCGCACAAGACCGAAATGCAAGTTTGAAGCTGTGTCACCAGCAAGCCTAATAAAGACCCGACTGTGGAGGAAGGTCAGACAATTCCTTTGCTAGCACATTTTAACAGACAATTCTTTTGAAGTTTGTAAGCAAAGGGGAGGTACTCTGCACTCAATCCATGGCAAAACAATGAAACGTTTAGGTGATATCTAGGAGTGCAAGACTGTTAGTCTGCATCAGCAAAACAGGAAGCACTGAAAAAAAATCAGTCTAACCACCACTTGAGATACAAGAACACTGTAACAACGTGAGCAGAAAAGAGGAGTCTTTTACCATCAGTAATGCTTGGCTACAGTTCTTTGAAATGTTAATACAGGAATCTGTATCTTTGGAAAACATCTGGGTTGCAGAAAGAAAGCATACAGTCCTTTAAGAACACACAAGTGAAAGATCAGTGGATTGGGGTGATTACAACAATCTGTGGTTATTTCTAGTCCTTTGAAAATGCCACTATAGTTGTGGGTGAAACATTAGGAAATGAAATCCTTCAAACAGAGGGGTGTTTGAAAATGGTGTAATTTTTTTGCAGATTTGTATTTTGAAAGACATAAAGCGATGTGTGCTTTTATTCTAAATTCTCATTTTTATTAATTTTAATGCTTTAAAAGTGTACTAGGTAAGTGACAGTGTCAGCAGATGCAACCACAATTTATTTCTAATTGGAAAATAACCTATTTTAACTTTTGGAAAATATCTTAAACACTGAAATGCACCGTTGTTTTAATTCAGATATTTTAACACTAAAAAGATGGTGTTTTGTTTTTATGTATTTCTTGCAAAGTATCCGTCCCTATTCATAACCATGATAACCAAGCCTAAACAGCTCTTACTGCTATACTAACCACCATTTGTTAAATCTGAAAAGCATGTTACCACCTTTGTTTTCACCCCAACAACCCCCCTTATCCCACTAGACAGAGAAACTAGTTGGAGGTACCATTTTCTAGCTCAGAGGCCCCTGATAGATAAGAATCTTGACCCTTCTTTCTAACTGGTTTTTGCAGTATGCTTTTTTGGAAGCCATCTGCTTGTACACCATAAATATGATGTGGAGCGAAGACCTGAATCAGTATGCGGCAGCCATAGCTTTCAGCCTGACTGTGCCATCTTTCAGAATACACTGAAGCTGTCAGCATGTGTGCTGTTGAATATGCCACAGCTTGCATGGACCAACCTTACTTTCTGTATCAGTGCAGGAATATGACTATCTACTTAACATAGAGGAACGCCTGAACTCTTTATGTACCACTGACAACACGCACATCAATGTCTCAGTGTTTACCAATACAACTGAAACTCAGCAAACTGAAGACCAGATAAAGTCATATTAACAGACACAAGTTGAAATACCCCTTCTTTATCTCTAACCAATGATATAAGCAGATCACTTGGGTCAACCTAAGCATAGAATGCCTAAACCACAAGCATTACATTTACAACACATTAAGAATTTCCAAAGAAAGAAGGTGTGTGCTAAACAATTAGGAGCCACCCCAACAAGCTCCAATTACCATCACATCTCTTAACAACTGGAGTCTAAGCACACTGGTTTACACATTGCTAGGTATGACACAGTGAAAACATGCACAACAAAGAAGCAACAAATAAAACATATGCGAAAGATTATATAGGATAACAAGAATTTCAGCAGAACAGAGTTTTCCTACCTGCCAGTCATGGCGTTGTTTTGAAGTCCTGTCCTCAACAGGCCTGAGGAAGGAAACACAAGGGATATACTCAAGATCTGTAACAAACCTCATGGATGTGAAAGAGGCAATTGCAATGTTCCCACAGCTTCTACCATTTTAGCAAGCAAATTCAGACTAGGTTAGGAGACTAACCTAGAAGGAGACTAGGTTAGTCAGCAGGAAGATGGGCACAAGCCTAACCTGGAGTTAGGCTGGCACAAGTCCCTTGTGCTGGCCTAGGAGTATCACAAATGCATCGTAAAGCATAGCTGCAGAACTCTCAGAGTCAGGGAGGCCCGCAAAAAGACGTGTGCTTTCCTCCTTGACTCCAAGAGTGGTCCAAGCAACCTTTAATTTGGAACACTCCTGGGCCAGGTCTAGGGACTTGTGCCAGCAGAACTCCAGGTTAGGACTGTACCCTAAATCTCTGAAGTTCATTATTCCATCCCAGCCGCTTTTCCCCATTCTAAACTCCACCATAAAGAGGGTCTAACCCTATTCAACTTTCCAGTGCTGATGCAACCCTGCCAACAGGGCGAGCACAGCATCCTGAGATAGGAGTGCAGTCACAGAGGCCTCCTCACGCTCAGGAAATAACCAATAAGGGAAATAATTGCTCCCTTACGTTGAGGCTGCATTGCAGTTACATCAGTACTGGAAAGGCGGATAGGATTGGGCCCCAGAAGCCAGTTTTGCGCAAGGCCACTTAGAAACTCCGTGGCCCAAGAGCACAGGGCCAAGTTCAGGGCGAAAGAGCGATCCTCTGCCGCTCTCTCGCAACGGCTAGACTCGTAATTTGAGCCCAAGGGCCGCACTCGCTGGGAACGAGGGGCGCGCGTGCACTTCCCATGGCGAGGCAGCGGCCCCCACATCAGGAAAGGCCAAACGCACTTCCCACGAGCAACGCAAACGGCTCGGCTTCCGTGAAGCGGCACTGCCAGCCCCGACAGCGGGCGAGTCTAACTCGGACACCGGCGGACGCCAGCATTCTCGCCATGCATGAACGGCAGGGAGGCCTCAGCCCGCGCAGACGTTGGACGCCGGTGATCCATCCCCGCCCCCGGCAAGGAGTCGCGTCCCGCACACTCTCCGAGGATACCCCTACGCCCAGGCCGGGCGCCCGGCAGCATCCAGCCCACATCCGAACCATCCTGCAGGCTGCTATCACCAGACCAGGCTACCCCCGCCGCCGGGCCTTCGCTGCGCCCGCCCACCAGCCTTTGGCAGTTGCTCGCCCGGCTCTTTCCCCACCTGAGCCGCTCCCTGCACCCCGTTTAGGCTCTCACCTCAACAGCACAGGCCCAAGATGGCCACGAGAAAGAGCGAGCGCAGCCGCGGGGCAACCTGGGAAGCGAAATCGCAAGGACCCGCTGCCGGCGTCTCGGAGGCGGCTTCGATATTCGCCTGTCGAATATCTCACGACGGCCGGTCTCTCTCCCAAACCCGTCACGTCTTTTTTCATTTTTAAAAATTATGTTTTGTATTTTATTTTTTTCCCGCCCCCGCGCCTAAGGCTGCCCCCGCGCATTGACGTGGCGGGCAGTATACTTCAAACGCGACAGGCGCCTGCAGTGGACAGCAGCAGCAGCAGCAGCAGCCGCCTCGCTCTGGCTACGGAAGGCCCCCTCTGCCGCTGTAGCGTAACCATGACGACGAGCTCGCACCGACTTGGCTCCCAGGCGTGAGTTTGGAAGGGGCGTCGAAAAGCAGCCCCCACCCCTCAAAATTACTGGGTGCCCAAGTAGCGGTCCTGGGGGGCACAATATGCATAGTGTTGGAGGAGCCTGAGCTTCTGGGTCCAGCGGCCCGTCCCCCTCGCCTCCAGAGCCACTCGCGGTTCGGAGAGCCGCGAATGACTGTGCATATTGTACATCCTGGTGGTTCTCGACTCTCCCCTTCTATGCATCATATGCTCCGTCCCTTTTCCCTAGAGAGGGCTTGGCCCTCCTGCCCCTTCTGGATGCCGTACGGTTTTCGGCCGTGCTGGAGGACTGCACTGACCAACTCGCCATCCTCGGCTACATCATGCCTGTGTCCTTCGAGGGCAGAAAAGACCTCTTCAACGTAAGCCAGGCGCTGCTTGGGAAAGGGGGTGCTCAGACTGACTTCTTCCGCTTCTACAATGATGGGGATGACTTTGTCCTGTGTACCTTCCATTCTTTGCCTTTCTTCAGCATCTTCCTCCTCCTCCTCCAGGACCAGTTTATTTTATTTTGCAATAATTTATTGTTCTTCAAAAGGATTCTTACTAGTCTAACCCACTTTGTCCTTGTAAAGTATAAGGCCTTTAAAGTCCGACATTGCTTGGGACCTGGGCATCTGAAGAACAGTCCTCTCCCGTGTGAGTCTGCTACCAGCTAAGTCCTGCTTTAGATGCCCTTCTCTGGCTCCCTGCCCCCAGCTATGAGAGAGTCCTAACCCTCCTCAGGTATGCTTGCATGGTGCCATCTCTGTTCTTTTTCCGATGCCAAGCAAAGTCCATCCGGTTCTCCGGGGCCTTTTGGGCTATTGGGCCTTTTCAGTTAAGTGATTTGATGTCTTACTCACTGATTTTTTTCTACTGTTTTCCATTGTTGGATTTTTAAAACTGCTTTTATGTTTTTCTCTCTCACCTTCCTGTCCCTTGGTCACAAGCCTCTCTGTTGTTCCTCTGTTTAGCTGGAGTGCCAGGAAATCAAGGACATCCTCAATTCCCAGCATCAGCTGAATGCAAAATACAAGCATCTTATGGATTCCAGGGCTGAGAGTCAAGCAAAACTTCCTGTTGAGCTTGGCAAGATCGCAGAACTTGGGCGGCAACTTCAGGACACCAGCTGGGAGCTGAAGAGGGCCAACCACCTTTTTAGCAATGCCACAAAACAGAGCACTTTGTCTGCAGATAACATCAGAAAGGTCCAGGCTGACAGGTGAAATGCGAGAGATGGAGCTGTGGGCCTTGAGGCACTTGCAGGGTTGCAGGGACAGAGTCATCGCCCCCCCCTGCCCTGAATCTAGGGACAAGTACCAACGGACAGAACCATAACGCTCTACTCCAGCACCTGGGGCAGTGACGTCACAACTCTGCCCATCTGTGTCCCCAGGGCAATGACGTCACAGGTTCTCCCCGAGGAAGGGCAGGTGCAGGAGGCGGCGGAGGAGACTGCTTCTGCGCTCCAAGTGCAAAAGCAGTCTCCCCCAGCATCTCCCCGGAAGAGGGGGTGCACGCGATCTCGCCAGCACCTCCTCCTTCGGGGACAGCCCGAAGGTGGCTGCCTTCCTGCCGCTTGCAGTGTGAAGGCAGTCACCTCTGTAATGAGGGCGGAGCCTGGGGCCAATCCTGCACCCCCATTACCCCAGCGCCTGGAGCAGGTGTCCCTCAGGCTCCACCCATGTTTCGGTACTGCTAGTGGAACCCCAGCAGATCTCCTGATGGATCCCTGGGCTGCATGGGAGGACCACTTGGGTTCCATCCAGTTATGCCCAGGGTTCCAGCAGCAGCAACACAGACATCGGTTATCTAGTGACACTAGATACTTCGGTTGACTGCTTAGTTTTTATTTGAAGTGATTTTGCGTCACACCTCAAATGTGCAGCCCTCACCCAGAGAGTCTCTCTGGGGCTCCATCAGGTCTGCCGCCAGGGCAGTGGAGGCAGCTTCCCCACACATGATGGGTGCTGGGGGTGAGAGGGCCGCATTCGCTGAGCCTATCACAGCAAGCAGCACAAAAAGCAAGACAGGAATAACCCTTTCTTCTTGGTCACTGGTTTCTTCCCTGGTAGGAAATACGCATGTGACGTGCTGGAGCAAACAACCGATGAAATGCTGACTCTGGGAACCTTCAAGACCCTGAAGTTAACCATGGACAGAGAAAAGGGACAGAAGAATTACCTCCACAACCTGGTTCTCAGGTTAGAGACTGAAATCTGAGCAGCTGCCTTATAAACTGTCGGGCCAAGAGAGGATGCTCTGCTCTGACTGAGGGCCAAATATAGGCAGGATGTGGGAATTATGGCTGCAGACCCAAAGTTTTCGTTCTTCTTGGAAAATGATACTTTTGAAAGAGAGACAGCAACAGCCAAGAGAGGGGGATTGGGACTGTGGGGCAGGGAGGGCTGTCTCCTTTGCCCTGCTACCCACCCTTCCATGTTCCTGTTAGCTACAGAGAAGGAAACTTGTGGGTGTGATTTGAAGAAGGGCTGCAGTGCAGTGGGAAGGGGTAAGATCCTCCCTCTTCCCCCCCAAGCCATAATCCACAGGGGCTCCACAGCCATTGTTCCGAAAGAGAAAAAGGCTTTGGGGGCAGCCATGGAATTCTCCCACCAGGACTCATTTGGCCTGAACAGCCATCTCCAGATTTTGGGGCAGGGCCTCTCTTGGTCCTCCTACTGGAAACCCTTTTTAAGGCATCTAGACTTTCAGCTGCCATTACAGCACACTGTGGCAAGGAGTTCCACAGATTAATTATGCGTTGGGTAAAGCGTTTTTTTGCTAATGGATCCCACTGGCTGAGGATCTCTGTGGATTTGGAATTCATGCCCGTTTGAGCTTAGAGAACTTGATGCCCTGCCTGCTGAGAGGAGGGGGAAGCAGAGGCACAGCAATAAAGGGGGGCTGCTTATGGCTCGAGTGGATAAAGACGCTGAGAGAACTGCAGCACTTCTTGCTGGATCTTGGTTCAAGTTGGGGGAGGTCAGCCTTGGGGGGGATCTGTGGCTGGCCGGAGCATCTGCTTCCAGTGTATATTTAGAGCTAAAGCCAATATTGTAAGGACACCTCAAGTTTCCTGTACTCTCATCCACAGGAAACTAAGCCCGACATGCTGCCTGTGGAGTTCCTCACTGCTCCAAGGACCTGGAAGTGCAACACAATTGCCTTCCTTACCGTGGACAAAATTGCTGCCCTTTAGTGGCCAGCTGACAAGGGGAAAGGCAGCCTTTCCCTGTGGACTCCTCGGGAAGTTTGCTTCTTGGCATAGACTTAAAACTGTGGCCAGTCTTATTGTGCTCCAGGAAACTGCAGCATGTTATTTTCCCTTTTTTCCCCTTCTAGGGAAGAGATGGGGAGGAAGAAGATAAAAATTCTTCAGAAGCAACTCAGTGATGTCAAGAAAGAAAAGGAATTTGAGCTCCAGGTTTGGCTCAGGCAGTCTAACCCTCCTTGACTTCATACTGACTTTTTTAAGGGGGAAAAAACCCCAGCACACAATAGAATACAAGCGGCTATGTAAATGTTCACTAACATCTAGTTGCTCTTAGAGTGCAACTCACAGCGCAATCCTAGCGTGCCCCTTGCGTTGACGCTACATCACAGCGTCGAGGTTTTCTTTTGAGTAGTGGGTCTCTTATTGCACAGGGGGACATCATCTGCCCCTTTTCATCCCAGCAGAGGGTCCTTTCTGGGACTGGTGTCTCCTTTGTGTTTATCTTTAAGACTATGAGCCTCTCTAGGACAGGCAGCAATCTTTTCATTTCTTGTGTACATTGCTATTTGCACATTTTGTTGGAAAGCAGTATGTGAATTTTCACCATTGCCCCAAAATGCCTTGCACATGGAAAACAGGTATGTCACGGGAAAGCTAGATTAAATCCCTCTTCTGGATGAAGTTGCACAGAGGAGCATTCAACCGTGTGAGCTCTCCCCTGCAGCCTGAAGTGGAACAGCCCAGACCTCAGTAGCCCGCCTCAGTCAGAGCAAGGCCTGAGTCTCCCATAGGAAACATTACGGAGCAGCAGGGCCACCACCGGCCAGCCTGCCAGGCGAGTCAGAAAGAGCCAGTTCCGCCTGGAAGACGACATCCAGGCCTGGAGCCTTCCTGGCTTCTGGAGTCACCCTGGTGCTCTCCTTCTCTCCTGTTCCACAGAACCGGAACGAGATGATCGCTTACCTGAAGGACCAGCTTCAAGAGATGAAGGCCAAGACCGACATGGAGAACCGCTACGTCAAGAAGGACACAGAGCTCCAGGTGGCTCAGGTGCAGAAGAAGTGCGGCAACAGTGAGAACGACCTGCAGAATGAAATTGAGGTGAGCAGCGACGGTCCCTGCCCTGGGCCGAGGAGGAGCCGGAGCCTAAGCCAGTCTCGTGTGGTGGGGAGGTTTTCCTACGCCAGTGGCCCCAGCCAGCTGAGTGTGGGGAGGCACTTCCAAGCTCTTGGGAGTGCCACGGCTGGCCCAGTTGGATGCTCACTCAGTGCTGTGCTTTCAGTGGGGGGATCTGTCAGGGAACGAGGGCTCAGGGCTCCTCCCTGCAGGTCCTTCCTCCACCAGCAAAGCTCAGAAGCTTTCTAAGCAACACAGGAGTAGCCCTGCCCGGCCTGACCTCTGGCCCAGCGCTCAGCAGCAGGCAACAAGGTAACTTCGGAGCCCCACAGCTGGCTGTAGCTGACGCCCCCCCCTGCTCTTTTCCCCTCCTGAGCAGCTGGTTTCACTGGGCAACCCACAATTTGTCTCTGAAATGAAAATAGATTACTAATTTCGATGTGCATGAAAATGACAATGAAATTTGCCGACGGGCTCTAGTGTGGGAGAAGCTGAGCGCTTTGCGTACTTAGGTGGTGGGAAAGAAGTGACCATTTACCAGCATTGGTCTACGGAATCTCAGGGGAATGACATTTGTGGGGATGAAATTAAACATTATGAAGTAGTTCACTGTAAGTCAAAGAGTCCTATAATGTGACAGAGAAGGAATAGTTTCCGTCTTGGCAGCAGCCATTGAATTAAATCCCCCTGCTTAAAACTGCTCCAGAATGACAAAGCGTCTGTTAGTCAGGATAGCTACACGAAAACCCCTCGGAAGGGGCAGTGCACCCCCAAATGCATGGAGGCAACCATGAAGCCCTGAGCTGCGCCAGACACGGCAGCCTTGGCAGAGGAAAACCTGGGGGTCTGCAACCCCGGGAGAGCAGCTCTGACACTGCAGGCAGAGAAGCGACAGGCGGTTGGGGCACACCCTGCAGAATTTGCTGGGCGCTAAGTAAAGAGGTCAGGGGGAGCTCCGGGAGATGCCACCTCTTGTGTAGCATCCTCCGTGCAGGAGAGAGAGGCACCCAGGCAGGGGACTGCCCCAGAGACACCCTCTTGTTCCTTCACATGCTGCAGGCCTGAGTCCTGGCTCTGGAAACAGGCCCTGGGGCGAAGCGCTGGTTCAGCTGAAGCCCCAGCGGCATTCAGACTGGCCTGGCAGTCAAGGCTGCTCCACAGGAGCCCTGGTCACAAGTAGGCTGTGTGGCCCAGTTTGGGGTGTGATGGAATCAGAGGGTTGTGCTCAGCGATGTCATGCAGCCGGAACGCTGGGCAGGAGGAACGGGTGAGCGGCAGCCCGCCCGTTGCGTACCGCTCTGTTTCGCCGTCTTCCCCGCCGGGGGATGGAACGGGGGCGGGGCAGGGGCGGGGAAGACGGCAAAACGGAGCGGTACGCAACGGGCGGG
>JAJKFI010000110.1:2367701-2398686 GCA_029204185.1 Lerista edwardsae | reverse complement strand
GGAGGAACGGGTGAAGACGGGGGCGGGGAAGACGGCGAAACGGAG
Source organism: Lerista edwardsae (assembly GCA_029204185.1). Lineage (NCBI taxonomy): Eukaryota > Metazoa > Chordata > Lepidosauria > Squamata > Scincidae > Lerista > Lerista edwardsae. Next base: position 2,398,641 of record JAJKFI010000110.1, on the reverse strand, counting down.
CGGTACGCAACGGGCGGGCTGCCGCTCACCCGTTCCTCCCGCCCAGCGTTCCGGCTGCATGACACTGTTGGTTGTGCTTCTGGCTTTCTTCCTCCTTGTTGCCTCCCCCCCCCACAGCTCTGCTTTGCACCTCCAACGTCCTCCCCCACTGATTGACCGGGCCTGCCTCAAGCTCGTGTGCTCCCCCACCCCACTCTCCAGTTCCCGCCAAGACCAGCCCGGCAGTGAGGAGGTCTTGAGGACAGTGAATGTGCAAGTGTACCCAAACCGGCCGCGGGCCTCGGGCTGACTTTTCCTCCAAAGCACAGGAGGCCCACCCTAGTGTCCGGGCTTCCCCGAGGGGCTGCCAGCTTGCCATGTCAGGTGCATTCGCTGAGAGGCAAAGGAAACGTGACGCTCTCCTTCTCCCCACCGCAGAAGCTGAGGAACCAAATGGATCAGGAGATACGGGTCCACCTGGACATTGAGAATTTCCTCAAGCAGCAGCAAATGGTGGGTCCTGGGGGGGGGGCTCTGGTGCTCCCCTCAGCCTGTCACTTAAAAATGGCCAGCTGACGATGGGCCACCCCAGTCCTCCAGAGGCACCCAAAGGGGACGGTGTTTTTCCCCTCAAACTCTCGATGCAGCCCCGGTGGCAGCTCTCCAGAGCCCTTCAGCTGGAGCTGCCGAGGACGGGCTTTCAGGGCTTGCACAGACAGAGACCCCTGAATTCAGAAAACAAAAGCCAGGAAGAACCTGGGGACCAAAAAGAAGCCCAGACGGCTGCACACTCCCGCTCTTCCCCTTCCCGGTCCCTCCTAGCGGACGGGCTTCTCCTCCCAGGGCCTTCGCGGGGACCGAGTTCCTGTGCATCCCCTCCAGGGGCCCGAGGTTGGCTGAGTGGGTGCAGGCTGCCCCTGACACTCGGGGGGGGGAGGGGAAGGGGCCCTACTCCGGAACTGTGGAGACCTGTTGGAGAGGATGCCGGTCTTGGAACTGGACTCCTCCTGTAACCGTCCGAAGACACTTTCTGACCGCAACACTCTTGGGGAGGAAGAGAGGGTTGGCCCATGTACAAAGTCAGCCCCGAGCCCCTCCCTACGGGCACCCCCTTCCACAAGTGCTCAGTGAGCCTGTCATCCCACGAGAAGGCCACGGCCGGCCAGAGCACCATGCTAAGGATGTGCTTGTGTGTGTGTGTGGTGTGTGTGTGTTGCCAACAGGCCATCGAAGAGAAGCTGGAGTACTGGATGGAGAAGTACGAGAGGGACACGGAGGCCAAGCAGCAAGCGCTGAACTCGCTCAAGTCCTCCCGAGCGGCCGACCAGGCAGCACTACAGGAACTGGCCAAGCAGGTAGGCAGGTCTGCAGCCAGGCCACCGGCTGTCGGGAGGAAGGTGACCAGGGCTGTCAGGTGACCATCGCCAGGAAGCCTTAAGGTGCAGGGCCCACGTTGAAGCCGAGGGGGTGGCGTGGAAGGCGTGGCCTGATCAGGGCCTCTGACGAAGAGCGTCTCCTCAAAACGCTGGGCAACCAGGGAGATTTGCGGTGCAGCTTTGAGATACCCTGGCCTGTTGTCCCTGCACTGGCATTCTCCTTCCTCGCAGCCCAGAGTGTGTCCCCTCAGTTATGGCAAGGGGAAGGCAAGCGCAGGGCGGTGGTGCCTTTGGGCAAGGAGACGTTGGGGCCCTGGTGTGTGAACTGAGCCGAATCTCTCCCGGTGCCCCTGCGGCAGCCAATGGGCTTCTTCTGTGCCTCTGAGGAAGCTCCGCTGTGGATGGCAAGGACAGGAGGAAGCAGCAGCAAGGCAAGCCACTCTCGGTCACATGACTTGCGCCACTGCTGCCTGAGCTAGCTGGGGGCTGAAGGAACTGGCCAGATGGGCCTTCAGCCAGTGCCCAACCTGGGCAACCCCACTGATTTTGAGAGCATTTTTGATAATCTGGAGCCAATTCGAGGGCCGCTAAGATGAGGAGGAGTCTGCAAACCAAGTCCTGTGAGGAATGGCTGCAAACTCTGGGTACGCTTAGCTCAGGGGAGACAAGACTAAGGGGCGAGATGATGGCTGCCTTCTGGGATCTGACGGGCTGTCACACTCTCTCTGAACCCTACACTTTGGCTGCTGAGGACAGGGCTGGAACCAAGAAGCTGAAACTGCAGGGAAGTAGATTTAGGCTAGACAAGAGGAAGAACTGCCTAATTGTGGGAACTATCCAGTCCTGGAACAATCTGCCTCGTGCAGTAGTAGACACTCCCTCAAAGGTTCTCGAGCAGAGGCTGATGGCCCCCTTTCAAGAACGCTGTAGGAGTTCCCTGCCCTGAACAGGGGGTGGGCTAGATGCCCTCCAAGATCCCTTCCATCTCTAGCTTCTATTGTCCTAGTTATGGCATGATGTTGCCATTTCCCCCACTGTGTTTCCTGTTTTATTGTGCCTTTGGCACTTCCAACCTGCTAACTGGGCAAGAGGCCCTTTTTCAAGTGGTGCTCCTCTTATATTTAGCAGGGGGAGAGTAATTGTCCCTCTTCACCCCTGAGCAGTGTCTTTTCTAGTGGCTGTTGCTGGGGGTGTTCTGAATTTTTTTTTAGATCGTGAGCCCTTTTGGGACAGGGAGCCATTTGACTTCATTGTTATTTGCCTGTAAACCGCTTTGTGAACTTTGTGTTGAAAAGCGGTATATAAATACTGCTTGATGATGATACCAGGTATGATATATGAGTCATGAGGAGCTGCCAGAGGAGAGAACCACACTGTGAAGTCCACACATCTGGGACTGAAGATTTGGTGAAACCCAGAATACTATATATTAGTAAAAACCACATTTAAAAAATGGTGGCTTAGACTAGCCTGCCCACGTAAGGTGCCTTGGGCATTTGCTTTGGGACAGGAAAGTTCTTACTTACTTGAAGCCCTTATTTATTTACTAAATAAATAAAACACATTCCCTCTTAGCCCAGGGGAAAAGGGACGAGTAATGAAGGTCAGGGGTGGAAGCCCCACAATGCACCGGGATGCAAACCTCAAACCCCAAGCCTTGTGGGGGGGGGCAGCTTGGGTTCCAGTATTTGAAGCCTGCCCTCGGGGTCGAGTAGTCCAAAGCATCTTTTGTCTCCTGCAGTGCCTTTTATGTGAGCAAGCGATAATTGAGGACAGGAAGGAGAAGGAGGCTGCGCGGAAGAAGGTGGAGCAGGATGCTCTGGAGATGAAGAGTGTCCTGAAGGTAAGCTGGGCCTGAGATGTGCTAGAACCAGAGCAAGAGCCGCAGGAAGAGAAGCGCTGCGTTTTTTTCTGGCCACTCCCAACAGGCCATTCTGGGTTGTTGCATGTCCTCAACTCTTCTGCAGAACCCGCACCTGAGGGCTTCCCCTTTCAGAGAACCAGCTCGGGGGTGACCCTTGTGCCTCTGATGTCACTGCTGGTGGCGCTGCTGGGAGACGGATCCTCCCACAGTGGCCTCGGCACAACTGCTGGGTGTTCGGAGGGACCTTGTGGCGTCCCCCTCCCGTGTGGGCCTCCTGCTTGACGAAATGCAGGACCTTCCTTGAGCTGTGCTTGTACAGTGGAACAGGCAGCCACACAGACTGCCGTCCTGCTTGGCCACAGGCCCTGTGAACTCTAGGAGTGCCCTGCAGAAAGCGGCAGAGAGGACGAGGCCAGCCAAAGGGCTGCCCCAGAGCAGAGGAGGAGGGGCCCCACCCCGCCCTGCGCGCTGCTCCCCCACACCAGGCTCCACTTTGGAGCTGTACTGGGTTAGGAGACCCTGGCGGCTGCCGTGGATCCTGTGGGGACGCGGTTGGGCTCCCACGGCTCCCGCCGGACCCAGGCAGCTCAGGACTGGGCTGCCCATTCCTTGATGTTCTCTGTAAGCTGCTTTGTGAACTATTTTTGTCATTGTTGAAATGCAGCATATGAATATCATTAACAACTTTCTAACCACACTAACTACAGTGCTGCATGACACAGGGTTTGTGTTGCCATAAGACACAACATAGGCACATGCACTGCCCCAGTCTTCTCCAACCTCGGGAGCCCAATGGGGTGGGGACAATTTATAGGAATGAGTAAGTTTGAAGACCCCTGGCCTGGAGCACCACCAGGTAAAGGGGGAACCATGCAGTGTACCCCTTTGGGTATCAGGAGACTGTGTCCCAGACCTGCTCAGGTTCTTGGCAGTTGTGCTAAAATAGTTTCCCTGCAGTGCAAGGCTTCCTGGAAACAGGCAGCCCCAGAAGCAAGCCAAGCACAGAGGTCTTTCCCAAACTGGCAGCCCAGCAAATGTCTGTGAGAGTCTCAGAAGTGTCCAGATTCTCAGAGAACCACCCCAATGAGCCCAGCACCCTAAGGAAGAGGCCAAGAGGGTCAGGAGCTCCATCCAATTTTGCAGCATCCTGGAGAGGCTTGGGATGCCGGGGGGGGGGATAGGGGACGGGACACACACCACATGACACAATTCCCAGGCCCCCTTCCAGACTCTCAGGAGCCCCCAAGAGGCCTTCCAATCTACGGGATGCTGTTTCAGCCTCCCTGGGCACTTTGCCCAAGGACCCGGAGTGCCCGGCCCAGCAGCCTTGCCTGCCCAGTTCTCTGGATCAAGGTTCGTTCGATTCAGGCATTTCCGAGGCTCCTTCTTGCCCAGAAGAGAGCGAGCTGCCAGAGGAAGACCCACTTCTCCCCCATCACCTCTTAATGCGAAGGGCTGGAAACAGCTGTCGTGCTGGCTGATATTTGGCATACAAACGCACCTTTCCAGCAAGTATGGGCGGTAACACCTTGACCATGCAAGTACACGTTTAAGATACAACGCAATACATTCCAACAGGTGGCTAATGCATCAGTTCAGGTGTGCCCTGATTTGCAGGGTTGAGAATTATTATCTCAGCCGGGCAGGGCTTTGACTTCTGCCAGAACTCTAGACCCAGGCCTAGCCTTCCATTGCACCCCCAGGTAAAAGAGCTGGCCTGCAGACCAAGAGAGCTGCCCCAAGGTATCCTGAAGAGTTTTCTGCAAGTGATGTCAGTATTTCCTGCTCAGATGTTTGCCTGGAGTATGTCAAGAGCAGGACCTCTCTGCGGCTTAAACCAGCCGCACAATGACAAATGCAGGCATTGCAGACGGTGGCTCATCGAGAGCAGCCAAGCAACAGCTGGGAAGCTGGACTCAGGCCAAGCTGCTGCCCCACTGGCCCTGGGAGTCAGTAGAAACGAGACCTCTCGGGGCAGCAGGTCCTGGGCGTTCATTACTGGCCAAGCTGCTTGAGTGGGTGGGAGTCAGTCAGCCCAGGCTCCAGCTTGCCCCTCCTCACCCACTTCTCCTCCTTGCTTCCAGCTGCAGGCCTGGTGGAGAGGGATGATGGTCCGCAGATTCCTTGGCCCTTACAAGGCCCTCAAGAAACTGATGGAAGAAGAGCCGGTGACCAAAGACAAGGGGAAGAAGGGGAAGGGGAAGGGAAAAGGAAAAGGAAAGAAAAAGTGATGGAGACCAATCCAGTTCTAGTGATGTTCACACCGGGCCTTTGGGCAACAGGGCAGTGTGTGGGGTGGAGAAATGCCTCAGCCTGGTGTTTGGCAAGAGGGTCAGAAATAGTACCAAGCACTCCATTCTGCCACCTTGATGCTCTCGGATCTTAAACACGGTGCTGCTGTTTTTGATCCTAGCCAGCAAAGCTTGGAAAGGGGCAGTTCTGTTTTTCTTGTTGTGAAAATGAGCAGGCTGCATAAACAGAAGTGAAGACACTTTGCATCCATTACTCAGAAACGTGTGTGATCCTGTCTCTCTTCCCCAGGTTAGGGAGATTGCAGAGAATTACATGGCTCTAGTCTGGCGCACAAAGAGCCAGAATAAACATTTCTGGCTATTGAGAACACCATCTTCGAGTAGGGACAGAAATGTCACAGTGAGTAGGAGGCTGCATTCACTGGCATAGCTGGCCCCTGTGAGACGCAGGGCCGTGAACCAATGTCACCCCCAAAGGCCTGACCCAGAAGTAATTTTGGTCATGTGATGACACCAACACCAATCACTTCTGGGTCATGCTTGGTGCACCCACACACCTAAGAGGGTGACATTTTTTTTTTTTGCTTACCCACCCCCTTTGACAACATCAAAAAAACTAAGATCATGGCAACGACTCCCATCACTTCCTGGCAAATAGAAGGGGAAGAAATGGAAGCAGTGGCAGACTTTATTTTCCTGGGCTCCAAGATCACCACAGGTGATGACTGCAGCCATGAAATTAAAAGAGGTTTACTTCTTGGGAGGAAAGCTATGGCGAACCTAGACAACAATAAAAAGCTGAGACATCACCCTGCCAACAAAGGTTTGCATAGTCAAAGCTATGGTTTTCCCAGTAGCAATGTATGGCTGTGAGAGCTGGACCATACGGAAGGCAGAGCGCCGAAGAATAGATGCTTTTGAATTATGGTGTTGGAGAAGACTCTTGAGAGTTCCCTGGACTGCAAGGAGATCCAATCGGTCAATCCTCCAGGAAGTCAAGCCCGATTGCTCCCTGGAAGGACAAATCCTGAAGCTTAAGTACTTTGGCCACCTCATGAGAAGAGAGGACTCTTTAGAAAAGACCCTCATGCTGGGAAAGATTGAAGGCAAAAGGAGAAGGGGGTGGCCGAGGATGAGATGGTTACAGTGTGTCACCGAAGCGATGAACATGAAATTGGGCGAACTCCAGAAGCTAGTGGAGGACAGGGAGGCCTGGCGTGCTGTGGTCCATGGGGTCGCGAAGAGTCGGACACGACTTATATTAGCAACTGAACAGTAACAACCCTTGACAAATGGGGGGGGGGGGAAGCAGTTGTCTGCTCAAAGCAGCTTGCAACTGCTTGGGGACAGGATTGCATAAGGTATGCCACACGGGGCTCCATGGGAGCGATGGGGGAAGCATCTCTGGCCTCCTGCAACTCCCGTGTGGAAGCCTTAAGCGGCTCGGAAGCTGCAGAGCCGGACAAGCGCCAATGTAGGACTGCAAGTAGGTGATGTGGCGTAGTGGGATCACATCAGGGGCATTGGATGACACCCAGATGTCCTGCCCAGGGTCCTGTACCTCCCCACAGTACCACAGCTACATGAGTGATTGCATTTTCCACTGTCTCGAACATGCCTCTGTAACAAGGCAGAGGCACAACCACATAATTCACCCAATAAACTCTGAATTCCACAGGGTATGGACCAGTGTTGGAAAGGAGTCTCAAAATGTGAGTCAGGAGTCTCCAGCCCCTTCCCCCCCCCCCCATGACAACTCGTGGATGAGTCATAGCACACACCTGTGGCGATTCCTGATGAGGAGTCTGTTTTTGACTCAGGTCTTTTGGAGCATTTTAAATTGACAGCTAATTTACCAAGGGGAGGATTTAAAGCTGCAGTGTTCATGATTTAAGTCCAGCGCTAACCATTACATCATGCTAGCTTTCTAACTTCCGATGCAAAGGAACAAATCCATTATGTAGTGACATCATGTATGTGGTTTTTTTTTAACTGTAGCTTAATTTCCTGCCTCTTTACAAAGCTATAGCCCCTCTCTTTGATTAGGTGTTCATCAGAGCCAGAATAGCTCAATTGGGTAAGCAGATAAACTAGTTCGTGCAGGTTGTTGGTTCAAATCCCCAATGGGGGTAAGCTACAATAAAGTAAATAAGGGAGTGGGTTGCATCAGGCAGGAACAATGATGCAATGCAAAACTAAATGCATGGGAAGCCCCTGGAAATCCTCAATAAATGAAAGACTGTCTTTCGGGTAACCAGCCACATGGAGCCCAGGAGCAAAATCCAGCTGTTGGAGTGCAGGAAAATCAACCTGATTGTTTTTACTGAATTGAGTTACTGAAATGACTCAGCATTTCTGAGTCAGTGGCCTGACTTGTGACTGACATGAGTCACTGACTTGAGTCATAAGGAGTGCAGCTACTGACATGGAAGTCAGGTCAAAACGAGTCCCAACTCTTTTTTCCTAAACACTGATAAAACTTTCTGCAGGCTCACTTTGAAAAATTGCCACCAGTTATCCTAGATATAAGGACCTTAGAAACACACAATGCATAATTCATTTCTGGAATTTGTTACCATAGGATGTGGTTAATGGTGAGTGGGAAAGCTTTAAGAGTGTATTAAATAATGTGGGAAGGAGGCCTGGTTCATCACAATTGCTAATAGTCATGATAGCTATGTAGAACATCTATGTTCAGAGACAGTATACCTCTGAATACCAGGTGCTGGAGGAGAAGGTTACAGCAACAGGAGAGGGGTCTTCATGCCCTGCTTCTGAACTTCCCAGAGGTCTACGGTTCCCCACTCTGATAAGCAGGATGCTAGTCTGCAGGACTCCTCTTGTATTAGAGGAAATAAGCTGCATATTCATATGAGAGCCTCTCCAAATATACACACACTGGAAACAGAGGACAGGATCCAACCTCTAATCTTACACTTTGTAGGCCTTGGACCTGCCACACATACACACATCTGCATGATGCCACAGATGTTCCCAGCCGCCTGCCCCTCCCAATGACTTTGGGCATTTCAGAGCCAGGACCCACTTGCTTCAGAACAAAAGCTTCTTTTCACAGACGACTGTTTTAAAGCTTTAGCCTTTATTTCAAATCACCCAGGTTTGGCATTTATAGTATCATGTGTGCTAGAAATTGACTGGTAGCATACAGGCAATTTAAAATAAAGTACATGATATTTTGCTGTTTATACTTAAACTTTCAAAACTATGGAATGTATTTACAGACATACAAATACAAGAAAGAACTGTTAAAAATTCTTTAGCTACACTACTAATTACAGTCTGCAGAAACAACAAGAATGAAGTCTTGACCCTCTGGGCGTTTTGCCAAATGCCAGTCCCAAGGAAAATGCATATGCCAAGTTGGAGTGCACCGAAAACCAAGCCTTTCTAAAGCTCCACGGGACATACTTAATGTTTTTCTTTTTTTAAATACCCAAATTAACTTAGGCTTCCCCACTGCTTCTAATAAACACTTTTGGAAGAATCACTCCAAGACACAATAGCAGCCGTCATTACTGAACTGCCATGGGAAGCTTCCTTGAATGTTTGGTGACACAGATTGCCAGGAACCGCTCCTGCCAAAGCCCCACTGAAATGAGAGAATGGAGTGCAAGAGAATGCCCTTAAAGGGCACGTTAATGACTCTCAGTGTGGTTTCTGCAGATGTTGTTCCTACAAGATGAGGCTCAGGACGCAATCCTAACCTGGAGTTAGGCCGGCACAGTAAGGCCAGAAAAGTTTGGCCGGCACAAGGGTTACCATAAAGTATGTTAGGACCATTCCTGGAGTCCAAAAGGCTAGCACACAGACATGCGCCATCCTCCCTGACTCTGAGAATGGTTCAAACATGCTTTACAACGGCCCTTGTGCAGTCAAACTTTGCTGGCCTAACTGTGCCGGCCTAACTCCAGGTTAGGATTGCACTCTCAGAATAGCAATGAAGGGTGGGGGCGGCTGCTCTTTGTTTAGAGGACAGTCAACTATGCAAACATTCCCAAGGACAGGTAATCAATTCTGCAATGTGCTGAGCCTGATCGACAGGGTCTCCTTGAGTAGCAATGTGGGTGCCTTCCATTCCACGAATCAATATTTGATCCACACAGGCATTTCCTATCACTGAAAAGGTTTTCAGAGTGGGAACCAAGTGGAGTCAGACAGGGGCCTAATGAATGGTGGACACCACAGCCAGTGCTTAAACAGGTAAGGTCTGGCTGGCCTGGATGCTAGTTGCAGATGCCACTGGATCTTTCAGACAATCTGCTCCTACTTGATTCCCATCTTGTAGGATACAATGATTATACTCCCATCTTAAAGAAAGGCGATACCTTTGTTATTGCTCCCCCAGCATCAAGTTAGTAAAGACTGGAAGCTTTTAAGCCCAAACTAATCTACTCACGTTAGTTGAGGAAATGGGGATTAAGCTAAGCATCTAGCCAAGTCTTTTGCTGGCTCAGCCTTGATTCAGCAAAATGAAACACTTGCTAGATGAAAGCAGAAATGTCAGTTGTAGAATGGGAAACTACCTGGCTTAACATCTATGATTTTTAGAGTATTCATACTTGCTCAATACTGTTTGGGTGTGGGTCATAACATGAAGGGTTAATGTTATGTTACATAACCCTCACAGCAAGCCTGGTGTCCCGAGCCGAGGATTTCCCCTCCACTGTATTTTCCAGGAGAGGGGAACAGCTGTCTATTGTTGCTTCAACACAAAAAATAGAATTCTGTACACTTTTCCTTAAACATTTCTTTTCACTGAATACAAGAAAAATTGCACATAAATATAAACACACAGATATTCCCAAGCCATTTAAATCTGCAATAAAACTTAAGTGGTCTTTTTGGTATAATACATTAAAGACAATCCATAGGTTGAAAAGATCCAGATTTATTCCATGCCATTCAAGGTGGTCCTTTTGCCCTCATAAAACCAAGGAGTTGAGCTGCCACATCTGCACAAAGTGAAGCATAGAACAGGTCTGGCCTTCTGCTGGGTGCAGGTTTGTGAGAGACATCAGTAGGCAGTTGTGATCTTCACTTCCTGCAGTGTGCCCAGGAAGAGCCCTGGTACCACCTTGATGACATACTGGGAACCATCCCAACACAACACACCTTTCTCTAACCTAATGGCACACCGACTGAGCTCCTCGTGCTGCAAAACCAGGACCAGGACTGACCCCAATTGGGAAGGTGATGGCTTCGCAACGTGTGGTGATCACCTTGCCATTTATTAGTGCCTGGAATGGAATCCCTAAACTGTTACATGCAGAGGCAGGGTGGGGGGACGACTAATGAAGTGTCTACCACCATCCTTGATAGCACAATCCTAGGCATCATTACTCAGAAGCAAGTTCCACTGTTTTCAGTGGCGCTTATTCCCAAAAAAAGTATGCAGAGGACTCAAGCATCAGTTTGCTTCCACCCATATGGAGAAGGGCTGGCTTGAATAAATAATACAAGAGCAGAGATGTGTATTAAATTAAGCTGCTAAGGGTTGGTAGAGCAGAGAGAAAGGACATTAAGATGTATATTCACAAGCTGCACAAATATGTAACTAAATATCACATGTGTTGAGAATTCAGAAGAACTCCACTACAGCCCTTCAAAAGCCTGAGGAAGAATCGTTTCTCTGCCTGAGCCAGATAGGACAAAAACCTACCTGAGCCTTTCTAAGCCAACGGGGGAATGGCCTCAAAGCTTCCCCTACCCTACATCTAATGCCCCTTGTCTGCAGAGCTCCACCCACAACACAACAGACAAAGTGTTTGCAAGGGGCAGGGGGAGTAGGCAGTCCTGTGGCACATTTCAGCACCTACAAACCTCGAAGCATCCAGAGCGAAAGGAACATTATTTCAACTATATGCTACTATCTTGCTCAACGTATTCTTCATGTGTTTAAGGACAGCAGCAGAAGCCACAGATCCGAGGTGATTTTCACTATACTAATACAGGGGACCAGGCAGGGCAACAATTGTGAGAGGGTGCAAAGCGTCAAACAAGTGGGGGGCGGAGCACAGTGGAATAAACAGGCACTGCAAGGAAGTGCATCCAGGCTCCGATTCTAACAAGGTTGCCCTGAGACATTTCAGGAGAGGGCACCCTTCAAGAGAAAGCACAACCAAGTTGGCAGTTCCCAAATCAGCTGCCTGCCATTTCTCCTCTCTTACCTCCTCCTCCTGTAGCCTCTCATCAACCGTCCTCAGCATTTTCTGGTTTGCTATGAGCAGGCCACATATGGCACACACCCAGCTGTCCAAATTTCATGGTTAAGAAGTGTTTCTAGTTTTTTTTTAATTCTATTTTTTTTTAATCCTCAAGAATCCGTATGGAGGGCAGTGCCTTCCCTGGAATCTGAACACCCTTGAACTCAATACCGAGAGTGTCTCCACCAAAGATTTTGCTGCTTTGATCATCCAGGGCAGCCCCTTGGAGGAGCTCCTTCTTTGACACTACAGCCTCTTGGATTCCATGCTGCTCCACATTTAGGGAGAAACAAAGCTCCCTGAAATGTTGCTCCTGGATGGCTCGCACGAGAGATGACACAACTCTCTCCTGCGTACTTCCTCTTGGTTGTGTGGATGCTCAGCAGAATCAGTGCAGGCTTCAACGCTGATCTGTACTGTAGGGGTAACACACTGCCACCAACCCCCACAGTAAGTGCCGCTTGAAAGTGCCCTGTTAGTAATGAGAGAAGGCGGCTTTGCTGAAAAGGCAATTTCCACAGCTGTACACGCCGTGGAATCTGCCTTGAGCAAAAGGTGGCAGCAGCAATTCTCCCAAGTGGCAGAGTCCATGTTTCTATAACAGGAGGGAGGCAGGATGGGCAGCAGGCTTGAGACTGCAGCCAGACTGCACAGCAGTGGTGAGCAGATGCCAACGCATTGGCAGGCTGGCTTTCGCCACTTGCTTATGCCCGATATGGATATTTCGGCTTCCTATAAATGTATTGGCAAGGCAAGGTATAACTTCAAACAAAAAGGTGCTCACCTGGTTATTTGAAAAAGTCACTTTTTATACACACAAGAAGGAAAATAAGAGGGAGAGCAGATAGTGCGGGAATTTCCTCCCTCAGAAAACCCCATTCTTTCAAATCCAACGATCATCTGTTTTCTATAACAGAAACCAGCAGCCAGTGTTGATTTCAAAGTGAGCTGCTTCCTTCTTCAATTAATAAAAGATGCTCCTGAATTCCATCAGTCAAGGGCTTCCTTCGCGTTTAAAAGAAAAAGGTATCTCAATCTTTTTTAACAGTGGACATTTTATCTGTAACACAACAAAAACTGGTATCTTCCTCTTCAAGGAATCTCAGTTAATCAAAATGATGTCACTTTGTGTTTGTCAGGGACAGAGAACACCAAAAGGAAGATCCCCACTCTGCATGTTTAAGAATTATTCCTACCCAGAAATCCAGCAGGAATTATGCTGAGACTAGAAAATGAGCATCATAACTTTATGTACTGTTATGGTTCAGAAGTGCGGGCTGAGGAGTCCATGTGCGTTCATACTGGCCCCAATTTATCAAACTGTTTCATGCACGGGTCTCGCTGAAACAAAGGAGCACCCTGCCAAATGCTCACTCCTATCTGAGCGAATCCTACTCGGAATCTCACTGTGTTCCAACATGCGTGTTTCTGAGGTCAAGTCCGTCCTGCCAACCGCCCCAACTGTACTGCAGCCATGTCTGAAAATGAAGCCAACAGGGTTTTTTGCCTGGTGAGACCCTCCTCACTCCTGCCCACCCACTACAGAAAAACTACACATTTTTGCTTGTTTTGTTAAAGTTCAGTGGAAATTTTTGTGATCTCCAAAAAAAGTGGAGCAAAGAAGCAGAATTATTCCCATCAGGAATCCTGGACACAGATTTCCTTCTTCAACCCCCAGGTTGCCGGACGCTGGACAGGCTGCACCAGCAGCCCAGTCCCGGTGTTCTTCAGCTTGCCAAGGAAAAAACCACAAGGCCTCGGGATCATTACACTGCAGCCAAGTGCTGCTGCTGCGGCTGGAGGTGGTGCTGCTGCTGCTGCTGTTTTGGGGGGGCCCGCTCCAGAAGTGTCTGTACAGTCTCTGCCACCCGTGTCAACCCTCTCTCTTCTAAAATATGCAGAGGCAAACATAATCGTTCCTACATGGGAAAACACAACAACAAAAACATAAAGGAAAAAAGGGATGAAAACTAAAAGTAACTGAACAGAAACAAAGAAACCCAAATTAAATAAACAGAATGTGTTTGCTGAAAGTGGAACACCATGGAGGGGAGGGGTGCACAGCTCAGTGGTGGATCATGTGCTTTGCATGCAAGAGGCCCTCGGTCTAGTCCCCGGGATCTCTACCTTTGATCTCAGGTATCCAGGATGGGAATGTCTCCTCGGCCTGAGATCCTGGAGAGCCACTTCCACACCAGGGAAGGGAAACCCACAGGTGGCTCCCTATGTGCTTTGTTTCCTTTTAGGAGTCTAGGCAGGCCCTTTTTATGCCCTCAAAAATAATAGAGGCTGTATCTACATGGACAAATAGCACACCAGAATGGAGACAAAAAACGACATCAACACAGGTGCCATAGGAAGGAAGCAACCTCCTCCAGTGAACGTTCAGTCACTCAAAAAGGGCCTGCCTGCAGGATTTTGTTAAAACCCTGGGCTCTGGGGCCTGCAGGGTAGTAGAGAGAGACACCAAAAGACGTGATGGCAAAAAGAAGCAGACACCACATCTGGTTTTCAATACTTGCCACTTCTCAGCCAATGGCAAGATTGCTCACCCTTCTCGACCCAACTCTTTTGAGCAGCCGAAGGTCACAATTTGACAGTAAGACTATCCCAACTGTCTTACTGCAGCATGCAGTTGGGCAACCGATGTTCATGAACACGGTAAGCAAATGAGGCTCATCACATGCCTAACTCTGAATTAAGCAAACAGCAGTATGTGTGACACAGTGAACAATAAATAGCCAGTCAGACTCTGGGGCAGCTATTTTATTTAAATCAATGCTACAAAAAAACCCACACAGAGACACACACAGACACACGGAAATATAAAAAGGAGAATGTTTTAAAAAGGAGTACAAAGCAAAGGAGGGATAAGCATTTTTTCCTTAATTTAAACTAAACCAAGTCAATGAAGGAATTAATATGGGAAGTTAGTAGAGCACCAGCCAGAAAAAGATTTTCGTTGTATAAACACAAGAAATGAAAAGGATCTGTACAGAAACCACTCAAAAAACCCACTCTGAAGCTGCTAGGTGTTGCTAATCCCCCAAAAGTGCATAAATGCACTATTATGGCTAAACAGGATCAGATTCTGAGTGATTTGCCTTTGACCAGATGGACAGAGAGGCCTGGGATGGGTGGGGCGTCAATGTCAGAGTAAGGAGTGCTTTGCTTTTCACTTTTCAAACACAAACGACATTCCCTCTTCCTTTCAATCAATACACAATTAGGAAAGTCAGTTTCTCTGAGCAGTCTATTATTCTCACAGCCTTTTTACTCATAATATCCCTAAAAATATCCCCATTTATAAACAGCTTTTAAAAATATATATACAAATATAGTGTTTCAAGCCACTTTTATTCACAAATTGAGGTGCTCTGCTGCCTCGCCTGTTCAGAATCAACTCTGGCAAACAGACGATAATGTGCAGCCACCAAACCCCACCCCTGCCTCACCCCTTTGCCCAAGAGTAAAGCTCTACTGAGTTGAGAGAGGTCCTGAGACAAGTTGAGAAGAGGACTACAGGACTGAGGTCCAGGACTTGACCCCCTCCCTCAAAAGATCCCCAGATCCCACAGGAGCAGTGGGTATTATCTGTAGCAGCAAAAAGGACACCAGCTGCTCAGGAGACACCGAGGGATGAGCTGTAGGTGCAGGCAACATAAGAACGTTAGAAGAGCTGCACTGGATCAGGCCAAAGGCCCACCTAGTCCAGCTTCCTGTATCTCACAGTGGCCCACCAGATGCCTCAGGGAACACACAAGACAACTAGATACCTGCATCTCATTGCCACTCCGCGGCATCCGGAACTCCAAGGTAGCCTACCTCTAAAATAAGGAGGTTGCACTAACCCTCATGGCCTGCTTCATCCTCAGGCGCCCAATTCCAGCTATGAGTGTTGCAGCAGTGACCTACCAAGCAGCCAGGTGCTGGGTTCAAATCCTGGAGATCATGCCACAGCCATGGACATGCAGGCTCTCATGTGTCTCAAGGGGCAGGCACAAGAGGCAGAGGGAAGAGCTCCCTACCCAGGTATCTCAGTCTAGGATGGGGCAAAGCGGCATTGTGGGAAGGGGGTGCTGAGAAGACACTTAGAGCAGTGCACGGGGACTTGATGCCACAAGAGGAGCAGCTAAAGGGAAGACTTGGGGAAGAGTTAAAACATTCAACAGTTGGAGTAGCTCAACTCGCAGCTATTGTGCAAAAGCTGAGAAGGAAGTTTTTTGGGAGCTCATGCTGTGAATTGCAAGGGTATTTATTTCTATTATTCAAAAAACCTTCCTATGGTCAAGAGTTTGTGGGCAAGAGACATGGACCTGTTCTGCGTTCCTTCCACACAGGGGACAAAAGGAGACTGTGGCACTCCCTAATGTGGGAAGCCAATGGACTCAGCCCACCACCTGTCCTAAGCTCTAGTGCCTGCACTGGTGCTACTGCTGGGGAACGAAGTGCTGATCTTGAAAGGTGTGCAAGAACATGGCTACTCAACTGCAGTGGAATCCCCGCCATTCCAAACCAACTTGCTCACCTCTAAAGGAGATTGTCCCCCAGAAGCAAATTCAAGAAAGGGAAGCACCACCTGAGGCCAGAATTTGACACTGTGGGACAACGTTGAAGAGCATGCTTAGCCAACGTGGAGACACTACAGCAAGCCAACCAGCTGCCTATGGAGGGACAGGCAACACGTGAAATCCTGAGAGCCGGCCCCTGGCGACCGAACATCCTTTCCAGGCTAGTCTCTGTTCCAAGCAAGGAGCTGCCACTGCTTCTGAGAAGCTGGATGCCCTGGTTTCCTGGCAGCACAGACCAGAAGATAGGAGGCCCTGTGCTCCTGCAGGATCCCTGGTGTGGCTCTTCACTATTCAAGACACAACCGCAAATGGTACGGAAAAGAACAGCAGCCCAAAGCCATTCAAAGCAATACTCTTTGGGTAGGTCAAAGAGGTGCTCTACCCAAGATCTAGAGTTCCTCCTCCATGTCCAACCCAGGTAGGGCAAAGAAGCCCCCCCCCCCAATAGCTGCAGGAGAACTGATCCATATCAGAGCCATAGGGTGGGGGGCTTTTTGCCCCTGCCATGGTCATTATGCCCTCTCTCTTATTTGCCTCAGAAAGGAAGTCCCCCTGGAAGCAAAGCCCCCCTGTCGAGGACTGGGAATGTGACAGGGGGAGGGTCCAAGCCTTCTCCAGGCCAACTAAAACATACAAATGAAAAACATGCAAGTGCTAAGCAAGTGGGCAACGTCCCATCTATGTCTCTGCGGCTCTGCAGCTATTTTCCCTCGTCTGTCCCATCCATCATCCCACACACGCCCAATTCCAGAATCATCACCTGGAACTGAGTAAGAAGGGAAATCAACACATACACACCTGTCTGGAAGTGGCAACGGTGCATAAGTGCCTGACCCAGCTCAAGTATGCTACTTAAGGATCACAAGCAAAATTCTTTGAGTTCCCTGGCCAGCTACTCCTGCCGTTCTACATCATACCAAGAAGTTCGCTACCTCCCTCACGCGCACATACACTGAAGCACCTCTAGAAAGGAGCCAATTCTCTGGTGCCTCCTTGCAAGGGCAAGCCTCCCATGGCAGCTTTGGTGGTGGCAGGTTCATTATTTTAGTGCTAGACTAGAAGTGCAGAGGTAGTCCCTTGTCCCAGTACTAAGCCATGCTGAGATACACCCAGCATTTTCCTGTAGCCTGGGTCTACAGTGACAGTGTCTACAGGACTGGGTCTACAGGAGATAGTGACAGTTTTCCATGATCTGCCATTTGGACTAGTAGTGATAGTTACCGTGGTGATAATTGAACTATCACGCATTGAGGAACTTGATGCCTTCAATCACTATATCCAGGCTTCAACAAAACTGTCCTGGTATGCAGGACTGTGTACATACCAACCCTATAGGAACAGAATGTACAATGGTACATTGAAAGCAGGTTCCTGAGAAACTTTAAAACTTTGTTTTGCGCTTAAAAAACAAAGCAAGTTTCTAGCCTTTAAGATACGCTTGTAAATATGAAGGGCAGCACCTGTCAAAGCTGAATCTAGCTGTACTTCAGTTCTCTGAAGAATCCATTGTTCCTCTCCATGGTGAACAAACCCAGAAAAAAGGAGGCCAATTCTGCTTAATGCATAAAGGATTGCAGGATTCAGTTTTTCATGGCGCAGAATTAAATAAGTCTTTTTACAGCCAACACAGACCTGCATGAGAGCATGTGGATTCAGTGCACTGGCCTGGCCACATGAGGCATCACTTGAGAGGTACAAGTGATTTGTGATTTCTGGCCTTCTGAACAGACCTCCTGGCTGAGGAAGGAAAGCTAAACTCTGAAACTGAAAAGTTATATGAATTCAGCAAAGTGCTGCCACAACCCCCAACTAAAAACTGGTAGGACTGTATACTTTGGGGACAAGGCAAGATTAGCAGAGGAGGCTCAGACCAGCCAAAGGTGTGGTTGCTTCAACCAACCCATTTGCAAGAGTAACTCTGGAGTCTGGAGGGAAGCGGCTCAGTGCAGAAAGGCACTTATTCATTTTGAGTGCCAAGGAGTCTGTTAGCAACAGTACACTTCAGCAGCCTACAGACTTCAGGATCAGAAGTGTCCCGCTAGCAGCGCACCAACCAAGCGCTCCCCCCTCCTCTATGAATCAACAGTCCTACAGCAACCTGGTCAGTTATTGGTTTATTGGAGAACCTACTTTGGGAACTATGAATACATACAACAAGGTTGGGGGGATCCATGTCTTCCACAGACTGAAAATTACACACATTCAACTTCCATGTTTTCCAACATGGGAGTAACTTGTCTGAGTGTTCCAGCCATCACTCATTCCAATTCATGACATGCCCCTAACTTGCATTTGGTTACAGCAGTGGCCAGGAGAGCACATTCTCAAAGCGTAGAACAGAAAACCCTGCTTTGTTCTTGAATTCTGCACTCCTGAGCTTTATGCTTCCAGCAAATGAGCACAGAGGAGGAGTTTTAAAGAGCCGCTGCTGATGGCTGATGACTGCCAGGCTAAGGCAATTCTGATGCTGCCTTTTCAACTGCTCCTGCACCAGGCAAAAGGCAAACATCTGTGCTCTGAGTAAAGGTCTCCCTGAGAAAAGCAAGAGCATGGTGCACAGACAGGCTAGAAAGGCCAAAGTTTCAGCCTGGACAATTCCTGAGCTAGGTAAACTGTGCAGAGTCAATGTAATGAGGCAATTCTGCAAGGCTGGCTGAGAAGAAGAGAGTCCAGTGCTACCACCAACAGAGGCAGCTGCTGAACAGCCAGTAGGCCAAGGAGGCATTCATGTTGCTGCTGTTAAAAGTACCTTAAGCACCCTCAAGCGGGATTGTGCGTATTCAACATGAGAGATCACACAGGGGCAGGGAGTTTGGTATCAGAACAATCAAGCATCCCGAAATGGTGCCCGATTTAAGAAAAACAAAGTTTTGAGCCCTTATGACAGCAGAAATCAGCCTGTGGGTATTTGTCAGGCAGGATATCAGAAACCACAGGGAGGGCTCAGTAGACCTTCCAGGGCCCAGGGCTTCATTCATCCCACCCCCCCATCACTGGGTGTGTTTGGTGGAAGAGTTCTGATCCCAGCTCCTCCCATCCCCACAGTGAACAAAGACAAGAACAGGAATTGTCCAGCTTGCTGTACACTGGTTATGCATCATTTGTACATCATTTGGATAAACAGAGAAGCAGCGAATAAACCCAGAGATAGGCAACAAATAGTACGAACAAGATCTCTGAGAAGGTGCAGCTCCTCCAACAGGGCGATGACTCCTCCAGGGAAAGCTAAAAGACTAACACAAGTCATGTGCAATTTCTAAAGAAGAAGATAGTCTCACACTCTTAAGCAGCGCATGAAAATGCACTGTGTAGTTTTAGAAATGTTGCCTGCATTCTTTATGACTTGAGTTGTTGAGAAATCCTAATGAAAAAGGATACTAGTGACATTGGCGCACTTGTGCTAAGTTGGGTAGGTGGTGGGAGACTTGGGAAACAAGAGTGGTGGTTGGAGGAAGCGCTGTGCTGTGCTGGTGCACATGTGACTGTTGTGTTATCTGTACACAAGTCTGGTCATAGAAGCTGTTCGCACTGGAGCAATGTGAGGTCAGAGAGGGCCTCCCCAGGATGCTCCTTGTCTTAATTATCAGAAAAACCGCAAGATGTGGCTTTTCTGATCTCAGAAGAGAAGCAGCCTCTCACATGCCACCCCACGTGGGAGGGCTTTTTGCATGGATAAGGCCACATGGAATTACAGCTGGACTTACTCTAAAAGCTTACAGTTTCATGTTCTACAGGACAGCCTGGGCTGCTCTGCAAACATAGGCATTTCCCAGCTAAATCTAAAGGAATCTTTTTGAATTATCATGGCTGGGGCAAAACCACAATTTACAGAAAATGAGGTCCTTGATGCACACGCTTGAAGCATCTGAAGAACCCTGAGCAATCTCCACTTTTTGTTATTTCACAAAGGATGGATTCCATTTCTAGTGCTTGGAAAAAAACTCTGAAAAAAGGACTTCATTGTTAAATCCTTATGAAACTGAAGAAGGTTCAAGTGGAAAATTTTAGTGCGGGAGATGGAGTTTTTTCCTTCAGCACATTATCCTGATTCTCCCCCAGTTCTTTTTCAGTGTTCCATAAATTCTAAGCTCTACCTGCCCACCCCAAAAAATTGGGGTTTGCAAAAAAAACCTACAAAAAAGTAGGTAGATAACCTACTCTTTCTGGTTCTGCAAAAAAAAACTCAAAACTGTGGCAACTAAAATAAACTACTGTCTTAAGGGCTTGTGTGTGGCGGGGGGCGGAATCTGCAGAAAGTGACCCAATCATACAGGGAATTATTAAGCCACAAAATTCCTTTGGATCACTTCGTTAACTGATTGGTCATGATTAACACCAGGGTTTTCCAAAGAGGCTATTGCACATTACGCAGAGCAGGTTGCTGGTGGACCGGGAAGAACAGACACACAGAAAGTTCTCAGCTGAAACAGAGGCTGTTTACCAACCACTTGGAAGAGCTGGAGCAAGTCCACAGCGCCCCTGAGCTTCAGCTAGAAGAAAAAGACCCAGCGATAGAACACACAGAGCATTATCATCAGAGCACAGTAAAACGCCGCAAAGCCACATAGCTGAGTGGAAAGGGAGACAAGATTGGGTTCTTCTGAATCTGTCCCCAGAGAAAGAAGAGATTCTACTGTCCTTTTAACGCTGAGGTTTAGCTGAAGAATGTCAGAAGGGGAACAGAGACTGTCCTGTCCAAAGTGTGAGCAGGAAGGGAAAACAGACAGAAAAAAAAATTAGCAACAGTCTTAGCAGCCATGCAAGCATCCACGATGCAGTCAAGTCAGCCCAATGTCATCCATATTCCACACAGGAGCTTCCAAACCTTTCCCCTCCAATTAACATAACTGAATCACAAACAAACCACCTCTTATAAATCATGAGAATCTTGCAGAAGTCTTTATCAACAAACTGCCACTAGTTGTAAAGAGTGAAAATGGGCCCTTATTCTTCAGGCTTTACTGAAAGTAAAAGTTCTTCTTGGACAAGCCCTGCTGGAAAAAACAGGTGCTGACTGAGTGCTGCACTCCTTTTTGCTCAGCAGTATAAAGCTAGTCTCTGAGAACAGGATCCTGCCTAGGGACCCCTCAGCACAGGCATTTTTGGATTTTTCTGCCAATGGAGGTGGACGGATGGAGGTTAGAAATACATCATTATCCAGTAATCGTTACCCAGATTAGCTTCCAGTATTTCTGCACCCCCAAATCACTCAGCTGTAGGTTCCTGTGCTGGGCCGAAGGAGGGGTGTAATTCTGTATGCAAAATCTTACCTTTAGAGAACAGCAGCTTGGAAAAGGGGTCTGACCTGCCCTCTCAAAAGGTAGGTATTTCTACAAATGGCCCCACCGAGAAATGTCTCTATTCTGCCTACACACAAGTTCAATGAAGGTGGCACACACCTGCCCTGGGTCTAGCATCCCTTGTGTGGGCGTGGCTTCAAAAGCAAACCTGCAGTTCCAGGAAGGCGCACTCCTCTATAAACCCAACATGTTCTGCATCAGTGCAGAAAATGGGGCAGGTTCTGCTCACCAAGAGCCTCTACAAACGCTGGGTGACAGCCAGGAGCAGTTTTTAAATGAGTGCAATAGCAGCAGCTCAGGGAGGGAAAGTAGGGAATCCTGCTCCCTACTTTCTGACCCTCAACAGAGGACCTTCGGCTTTGCCAAGGGGACTTTGCAAAGCAGAGGTAAAAGGACTCCTGAGACCTTGGAAATAGTTCGTAACTCCCAAAGTCCAATGAATTCAGGCCCATTAAATTGAGGGGTCATTGTATGCCGAAAGACGTCCATGCTAAAAAGACTTTGCAAATTACGGCAAATTTAAGCATCAACCGAGCAGCTCTTCAGAGGACAGTGAGGATGGAGCCAACAGCCAAAATAGTATGTGCTCAACAGCATCAGTTTTTGTCACTTGGAAAACAAACTGTCCTGTTGAAAAACTAAAGCTAGAGGGTCAACTGCTGAATGGGACCTTATGCCTGGATACCTGTTGTCAGAGACCAGGATGAGCATCACGGTATATGGTTGAAAATGAATCTGTTTATAAAATCTAAAGCAGGGGTCAGCAGCCTTTTCAGGCAAAGGAGCCGGGCATTCAGCGATGATGTCATTGCTGAACATCTGGGTTGTGGAGCTCCTGGCGGCAGCTGTGCAGCGGTCAGCTTGGGAGATAAGATTCCCGCCCAATATGTCATGTGCTGGACAAGGAATCACCTGCTCAGGCTTGTGGAGTCCCTGTGCTCTCCATTCAGTCTGCTGCACCTCCCAAGCCAAGCACTGTGCAGGCTGGATGACTTTGGATGGCGGGCTGAATCCGGCCCATGGGCCATAAATTGCCGATCCCTGAATTAAAGACTACTCAACCACAGAAGCTTGGGTCATAAGAAGAGCCCTGCTGGATCCATGCCAAAGGTCCATCTAGTCCAGCTTCTTGTATCTCACAGTGCCCACCAGATGCCTCAGGAAGCACACAAGGTATGTGCATCCTGTGGCCACTCCCTTGCACTTGGCATTCTGAGGCAGCCTACTTCTAAAACCAGGAGGTTGCACAGACCCATCATAGCTTCTAACCTGCAATGGACTTTTCTTCTAAAAATCTGTCCAGTCCCCCTTTAAAGGCATCCAAACCAGATGTCATCGACACATCCTGTGACAAGGAGTTCCACAAACTAGTATGGGTCAGTGAAGGAACAAAAAATAAATCTTTGGAGGCCTGAGGAAGGCAGAGCTGGAAAGTATTCCACTTCCTCTCAGCTTGGCAAATTTCAGGGCAATCCTATGGTATTATTCTTGTTAGTAGGTATGACACTTTATGGGACGTGGTGGCGCAGCGAGTTAATCCGCTGTCGCTGGGCTTTCAACCGCAAGGTTGGGAGTTCGAGACTGCATGACGGAGTGAGCTCCCGTTGCTTGTCCCAGCTCCTGCCAACCTAGCAGTTCGAAAGCACCTAAAATGCAAGTAGATAAATAGGGACCACTTTGGTGGGAAGGTAACGGCGTTCCGTGCGCTACGGCGTAGAATCATGCTGGCCACCATGATCGGACAAAAACGCCGGCTCACAGGCTTTGAAACGGAGATGAGCACCGCCCCCTACAGTCGGTCACGACTAGACCATTCGGTCGTGGGGAAACCTTTACCTTTATGACACTTTTACCAACCGAAAGTACAGTGTGGAACTTTGTGTCACTTCAGGCACGTGGTATCCTGAGCATGGTATCCATAGGCTATAGGCCATGATAGGTTGTGCAACTTCCTTAGATTAGTAGTAGGCTATTCCAGAATGCCAGGTGCAAGGGAGTGGCCACAGAATGCAGGCAACCTACTGTCTTATGTGCTGCCTGAGGCACCTGGTGGGCCACTGTGAGATGCAGGGAGCTGGACTAGAGGGGCCTTTGGCCTGACCCAGCAGAGATGTTCTTATCCTGAACCATTCCCAGGCCCTCAGACAAACGTCTGCCCAGACCAGGTGCTAGCAGCACTCTAGGCAAATCCTGAGAGCCCATTCCCAACACCTTGCCCCATTCTTACCTCTCCCAAACACAACAAAAATTTCCCTCTGGTGCGGAGTACTGGGAGACTGGAATGCCAATATCATTCCAGTGCTCAGCACCAGAGTACTCCGATGTAATGTCGCTCCCGAGCAACACTAAGGCAGGGCACAGCATGGGGGAATTCAGCCCCTCTCCCCCAGCCTGCTTTCACCCTTGCTGCATCTTCACCTTCTACCATCGCTGCTGGTTTTTTGCTGCCTGCACACTGGCGATTCAAGGACGAGGAGGAGCTGTGCTGAATCGCCAGCACTCTTCTCGCCCTCCTGCTGCCGCCACTGTGATCACTAGTGGTCAGTTCTCACCCTTTTACTAATACTGCCTTTCCACTTTTCAATAAGCCCAGTTTATCTACACTGAAGGGGGGTGGCTAAGTACAGGGGTACAATCAAGTGCTGGTAAGGATCCAGAAGGACCCTTTCGCTAGAGCCCCTGAAAACTGAAGCCAGCCCTAGTTGAACAGCCACAAATGGCCTGGGAATGGTTTAGGACACTGTGCCTGATGCAAATAAATATGGCAATAAATCCTGTACGTTGGGATGTTCATCAGAGGCAGGGTCTCCTATGAGCACGCATCACAGAAAGTGGCCCTCAACTATTTTGCGCAGATTAGTAACAGATACATTCTCATACATGCAAGATACTGTCAACTGAACCCAGTTTTATATTCTACTATTTAGTACAATACAAGTATGTGCCTTCTTCAAAACGAATTACTTTCAGCCAAACCAAACCTGATTTTGGGTTTTCACAACTCAGCATATTGAATAGTGGGGAGGGGAAAATGTTCTCAAGTCTCACATCATCTGGAAGAGGATGATGAGGAAGATTTTGCCTTCCTGTTTTGCTTCCCCCCTTTAATACCCTGCACTTACTTACTTACTTACTTACTTATTTATTTATTAAATAAATAAATAAATAAATAAATAAAAACTATTTTTGCCTGACTTTTAGGTTGTAATTTATTACATCAGCTTTTGGACTGCGGCTTTATATTGTATTTTGCGTTCTGCATTTTTAACTCATCTGCTTCATATTGTATTTTACTACTTTCTAAACTGTTGTAAGCTACCTTCTTAACAGCGGAAGGGAGAGCAATCATTAAAATACAAAAAGTTGACTGCAAACCTTCAGAACAAAAAATGACTGTTTTTCAAAACTGCTTATTGATCTGAGCATCCCATGCTACAGCAAACAGCATCTCTAGGCAGAGAGATAGCCAGCATGGACCTTGTGAAAAGGGAAAAGTAGCCCTCTCTGATTACAGCAAATATTTTGATCACATAAAATTGGGGGGGGGGAGGAGTAGGAAAGAGCACACTGCGTGTAGCAGCACACAAAGGAAGTATTTCTCTCTTACCTGAGGTACACCAATCTTTCGGCAAGCTTCCAGGAAATTTTCCACATTCCGTCTACACTTGGCCATTGTCAATTTAGGCTGCAGGAGAGAATGGAGAAGAAGCTTGGCAGTGTTAATTAGCAGTGCTTTAAAGCTAACCTAGAAGAATGTTTTTTATTTATATGTATTTATGGCTGTATTTCTATTTTTTAATTATACACCACCTTGAACATAGAAAAAGGAGAAGCACCAGCAAGCCATAAACCTTTTCCTGACAGGCTGTGGTCATTCCTGGCTCTTAAGAAAGAGCCCAGGCCCATAAGAACATAAGAAGAGCCCTGCTGGATCAGGCCAAAGGCCCATCTAGTCTAGCTTTCTGCATCTCACCATGGCCCACCAGGTGCCTCAGGGAGCACACGAGAAAACAAGATGCCTGCATCCTGTTGTCACTCCCTTGCACTTGGCATTCTGAGGTAGCCTACTTCTAAAATTAGGAGGTTGCACCACTCATCATGGCCTGTAGCCCACAATGGACTTTTCCTCCCGAAATCTGTCCAATCCCCTTTTAACGGCACCTAGGCCAGATGCCATCATCACCTCCTGTAGCAAGGAGTTCCACAGATTAATTACCTGTTGAGTAATCCACTAAAACTGAGTGTTGGGAGAATTAGAACAGATAAAAGGAAATGCTTTTTTTTACCCAGCAGGTGGCAACAATGAGATGCAAGTATCTAGTTGCCTTGTGAGGCATCTGTTGGGCCACTGTGAGATATAGGAAGCTGGAGTAGATGGGCCTGTGGCCTGATCCAGTGGGACTCTGGATCTTACCTGAGGTTCCTGCCAGACAAGTCATGGGTTGCTGACTAAGTTCCTCGAAAGTCCTTTATTATTATGCAATAATATTGTAGGTAAGCATTGCTTGCATTTCTTCTTGAATATTATTTATATGAAGATTTAATCTGAAGTTATTTCCCCATGTTTTAAATAATGGATAGTCCGTAGTCTCCAGATTTTGGGACAAAGAAGACAGTAAAGGCCCATCCAGACCAACAATGTCAGGGAAATCGGAAGGAATTAGGAGCTCATCTTCACCAATCCCAAGCAACAAGGCTTACAAAGATTAATCTACAATCCAGACCAAGGTGTATTCAGAAGCATATGAAAGGCAAATGTATCCAAATGATTTGAGCAAACAAAGTGCAAGAATACTTGAGTACTACTTTCCCATATACACATCCTGAGGTCACTGAGGCATAGATAGGGCCAGCGATGGGATCTACAAATGACTTGGGGGAACAGAGGGCGGGACTTAGGCGGGACTACCGTTTGATTGGTAGCCCGTCTGGAACCTTCCCCCCCCCCGGGCAAGCAGGTGCCCCCTCCAAGGCCAGGGGCGGCCGCGGGGCGAGCGGAACAAAAGCGGAAGTGCACGGACGGGCTGCCAATCAAACGGTAGTCCCGCCTAAGTCGCGCCCTCTGTTCCCCCAAGTCGTTTGTAGATCCCATTGCTGGATAGGGCCTGGTGAAAGCGTCCTCCTTGTTTGAAGCTGACATCTCCTAGGAACAGGGACTTCTTTGCAGTGGCACCTGATCTCTGGGATGCACTTAGGGAAGATTGCTGGAGTTAATTTCCTGCTGGTGTTTATTTCAGCAATACCCGAAACACAGTGCATCGCTAGTGTAATGTTTTATATTGTTGCTTGCACTGATAGTTTTTATTTGTTTTTATCTCAAGTTCTTTGAACAATAACGTACTGTTTATTGCTTTTAGAAGCCACACTGAGGACCTTTCAAGTGGGAAGGTGGGGTAAATATACACACTGAAAGAATAAGAAATAAGTGCCAACTTTTGCAAGCAGCCAGAAAGCTGCCCACTGAATACTTACAACTGCTGGCGAGGGAACATGAATACTAGGAACAGAACGAGGCCGCACATGATTGGCTAGATGGCAGAGGACCACACCGTCCGTCAGTGCTGCTCCAAGATCACTGGGCAAAGACACTTTTAGCCGTGACTCAATGTTCTGTGAAGGAGAGACGGATGAGGTGGACATTTACTTCCACCAGTTAGAGAAAGAAAAAACGGTCACACTGCCAAAGGGCAACTTGTAAATTGCAGCAAATACACTGATGAAAGAGGAAGTTGAATAACCATATCCTACAGATATTGCTGAAATGCAAAGAGAAGAGGAGAGCATGGCTGCCTTGAGGCCCTGTCCTGCATTATATTATTTTTGCAAGAATGTTTGCAAGAATGAGCCCAACATTTGCCTACATTAAAATAAATTATTATAATTAAATAATAACACATAAATTATTTATACAAGCACTAGCTTGTTGTGTGACTCACGTACGTTTGCTAAGAGTGCAAAAATGGACACGTGTTCTTCCCTCGATACATTTTAGTTATGAGATCAAATGGCAAGAAAATGAATGCAAAAAACCATAATGAAGGATGCGACCCACAATACTTGATGAGGTCAAAAACACTGCTGAGGCTATGGCATGCGATACCTTTTGCTTCAAAATGCCAGCAACATCTATCATATTCCTCAAGAGTCACCCACCACCACATTGGAGCCCAATTCTATGCATGTCTTGGGGAAGAGCACCTCATTTCGTTGCACCCAGTTGTGAGTGTAATGACAAATAAATTTCTTATGTCTTATGTCTACTGAGAAGTAAGTCCCATTGTGTGCAATGGGCCTTAAACACAGGAAAGTTTGTTTAGGATTGCAGCCTAAGGCCCAAATCCTATCCAACTTTCCAGCGCTGATGTAGCCTTGCCATTGGGGCATATGCTGCATCTTGAAGTCAGGGTATAGTCACAGAGGCCTCCTCAATGTAAGGGAACATTTGTTCCCTTACTTCAGGACTGCATTACAGCTACATCGGTGCTGGAAAGTTGGATAACAGTGAAAGGTAAGTTGATTAAAATCTCTGCAATACCTTAACAGGTTGTTCTGGACAGAATGGATTTTGGCAACCAAAAGCCTACTTTGACAGCACTTTGGTCTGTTCCTCCTGAGACTGGCTTTGCGATTTGTGCACATCAAATCAATAAGTTCCAAATCTTATAGCCCCAGCAAATTTCAAGTAGATTGAAATGTAAGGGACAACTGAAAGCACAAAAGCAATGGCCAGTTCTGAGAAACTGTTTGAAATAACTGACTCACAGCTCCTCCCTCCAAACATGATTCCATCAGTCTTGCACCCAAGCCAGCTACAATTTTTTACTTAAAAAAAATTCGAAGTACAGGAGCATAGTACCTAGAAACAATGAAAAATGGCTGCGAAAATCCACCGAGATACACTCAGCAGTTGTTATATAAATCCTACACCCACATCCAGTCTGAATTGTTGCCTGACACATTTATGTACATGTGTGCATGGCAAGTGAGCATCACCCAGGCCAGACTCATGCTGTTTTGCTTGGGCTGATGGCAAGGAAGAACTAGGCCCATCGCAGACCCTTTAGGGAGAAGGCCAAACTCTGGCTCCTTACAGCAACGCCCCCCCCCTTGGGAATGTTCCATGACCAGCCCCACCTTGCTTGGTCAGCAAAATCAAATGTATGAACAAGGCCACATGCTGGAGGCTCTTGACTTCAAGGCACACAGGACCCTTAGTGGTCACAGGAGAAGTGCTTTAAGCCCTGGCTTTCCTCACCAATAGCCTCTATGTTGCTCTGTGGGGAGTTTGCCTACAGGAAGCTGGGTCAACATGTTCCTTCTGTATGCCAATAACAAAGGGAGTGGACAGCCCCCATGACCACACCTGCTTGTGAGCTTCGCAGAGGCATCCGGCTGGCTGCTACTGGAACCAGATGTTCTAGACGAGATGTACATAGAGGCCTTAAGTAGCAAAGTGACTGGTACATTCTTACAACTTCAAGATAATAGAGAAAGTTTTGCTACGTACTTTCCGCAGTTGCTCTATCAGCTCGAAATCTTCTTCCTGCAGCTTAGAATTATGGTTTTCACTATGATCTTCAGTGCTGTTAGCAGGAACTGAGGCAGAAGAAGGCAGTGCTGAAATTGCTAGAAAAGGCAGAATAATAAGGGACAATTTCAGCACTTTTCAACCAGAGGTAGGAGTATGGCTGATGGTATTGCTCTGCATTGCCTGACCCCCCACCCACAACCAGAGGTGGGGAGAGTGGGAGTGGGGGTATCCCAGTGAGGAGGTCTGGTGATGCAGGATTTGGCCCTTCAAAAGAGGCTTAGGTCAGGCAAAGAGAGTACAGAGAGGCGAGATCAGGAAGCAGCAGAAACTGGAGAAACAATTGTGCATCAAGCCATATATACATCTGCACATCCTACCATTCTTTCTAGTACTCACAAAAGTGGTACTGGGGGAAGGGAACAAACACCAAAATGGTTGAAGAGCCTGGACCATACGGACAACAGTAAGTAGGCCCTTCGTGTTATTCTGCCTAATGCAACTCATAGGAGTTTGAGAAAATTCTTAATTGAGGCAGCAAACTTGTGTAATCCGCTTTGTTCTCTCCCTTTACTCCTACAACAATAACCAAGTCATGCACAGCATACAATTTGTCACCTTGCCTGCAGCAGTCTTTTAGCATAACCTGCTTCTCCAGTTTTTGGACCAGCCTATAGGCTGTACACAGCTGACAGTGGGAAGAGCCCTGTACTGCAAGGAGCAGCTCCATCTTCTTGATGTGGACACTGCTGCACTCCTGAAATTGGTCTGGGAGGCCAGAGCTTCCTAAGAACTTAAGAAGACCCCTGCTGGATCAGGCCAAAGGCCCACCTAGTCCAGCTTCCTGTATCTCACAGTGGCCCACCGGATGCCTCAGGGAGCACATGAGATGACAAGATGTCTGCATCCTGTTGCCACTCCCTTCCAGGGAGGGTGCCCATTTTCCCCCACACTGAGGCTGAGAAAGGAAGAAGTGGGATCAGACATAAAGCAAGAGAGTTTGCTCTATGAGGAAACATCTACATGTGTAAACCTACCCCAACTAAGACCATAAACTACAATATTCCAACATGTTTACAAGCTGCCTTGAAGGTCTAAATGGCAGAAAGGCAGGCTATATATATATATGATGCATATCATATATATAATCTATTATCATATATATAATCTATTTACCAAAGCAAAGCCACCAACTGAGCATCAGGAGTTTAAGACTGTGCTGCTTCCTGCAGACTCCAAGTCTAGCAAGACCTGCCTTCAAGTGGGTTGGGAGTTAGGGAAGTTTCATAATTGTGGCACTCCACAGGAACAGACACGACAAGCAGCTGTCAGGTCACTTTTTAAAAGGTCATATTTTAAAAACTTTTTAAAATGGCATCATCAGGCAAGTTAGAATGAGCCTGTGTGTGTGGGGGGGGGGGGAGAGTAGCATCTGCTGAATTTGGGTGCTAAGGATGCCAACGGACAGTCCTTCCCAAACTCACGAAGTAGGAAACAGGATAGTTCTAGAAAGGAGAAAGAGGAGCAACCCAACACACAAATGAGTCCTTTTCAAGCAAAAGCTCAGGTCTTAAGGAGCAGATGAAATGGTTTACATCTAGACCACATCACTTCAGACTGGAGGGTCATGTGTTTGAATGCTACCCCATATAAACATTCCCTGCATGCAGAAAATGAGACACTCAGGTAGAAGGGTTCTAGCCTAATTTCCCCCAAAATGCTAACTTTGTACAGGGAGGGATTTTTTTTTTTTTTGACTGAAGGAACGTTCAGTCATGAGATCCTTTCATCTGTAGGCTGAAGTATTCAGTTCAGTCCACCTTGCCATCTTGCCTGCTGTTTGTAA